>LPNX010308974.1:68869-96161 GCA_001517045.1 Pseudotsuga menziesii | reverse complement strand
GATTGAATTACTCTACGTGGACACGAGCCATTTATTAGCTTCTTCAAATTTTTAAGGTCACACAGTTCATTAAATGCAAAAATTCACACATTAAATGACATAGAAATATTTTTAAAAAATATATGACCATGAAGCCAACATAATATTCTACAATTTGTTTTTTTACTACAAGTCAAAATTCACATGGCATATATGCGTTTTGAGGGCTTCTATCTAGCACATGAGTAAAAAATCAGGTTTTCATCGCCAAATTTGGCCAAAAAATGTTACCCATCTTCATGGAATCACCCATAAGTGGTGTGCCATATTTGACTTACATGCACTGGTGATGAATATGTTTCTTTATCCTTAAATTTTTTAAGAAAATTCTAATAAGTACTTCATGTACTTATTTTGTATATATTTTTAATTTTATTAATATAATTCACGAAGGATTTTTTTTTGTAAATTAGGTATATTCAACACCATCACCTTTGATCGACTTGTATATTGTTGATTGAGCATGGAAATATTGAGAGAGGGAGAGGAAATCACTTCCTCATCCTATTGTAGTAGTGGCATGACATTTTTCATTTGAGCTTAGCCTCCTCATGTTTTATGTTGAGCTACAAATAGAGTTGATCCAACATTGAGATCATGATAGATGGGCATTTAGGGTTGGTCCCCATATTTGGTACCAACCCATGGAGGAGGACACTTATTTCATCATAGGATTATCTATGAGAGGGAAGGATTTCCCCCATTTTATCAATATACCACCTGGTGTTGTATCTGACCCCTAGTTGATAAATATACAATGAATAATCAGTCCATATATTACTTTCCCTACTGATTTACAAGTGACCTAGGGTTAGTTGAGGCTCTATGTTTTTTAGATAGAGGAGTATAGGTGCTTGAACCTATTTGTTACCATGATAACACATCATCTCATTGATGGGTAGAACATTAAATTCTCTATGTTGTATTATGTATATACTTTATTGTAGAGGTCAAAGTTGTTTAGGTGGTTGTTAAGCTGCAAAAAGACCACATTTTATTCATCATTTCACATACTATTTATCACTTTATTCCATTATATCCTTCCATAAAACCATTAACATTCACCATTTTCATATTAAATATGGGTTTATATTACCATTTTCCAAATCATTTATTTTTGAGTATTTTAAGTGAAATTATGGTTAATTATTGAGAAAAATGACATATTTCCGTTATACTTTAAAGTTGGGTGAGTTTGGTGATGTGTACAGGTGTATTTGAAGACTTTAGCAATCTCAAAAGTGGCCACCTAGCCTCAGATTCGAATTTCATTTTCTAGATGTGGCTAACTTCAAGGAGAAGATCATGGAAGTGTGGAGAGAATATCTCATCCAAAATTTGGTTGAGGATTTAAAGGGATGAGTTGTAGATATGTTGAGGATTTGGGGGGATAAGTTGTCTATTTGTTGAGAATTTTAAGGGATAGGTTGAGAGAATAGTGGATCAATAATTATGATCACTTATCTTGAGTTTATGTATAAATAGGAGGGCTCTCTCCTCATTTTGGTTAGAGGCCTTTCTAGTGGTTTGGTAGTAGAGAACTGGTTCATGTTTTTAGATAGTCATGGATTTGATCCTGTTGTAATAACTTTCATCTTTTGGAATAGATAGTTTGAGTTCTTCATCTTTTGATGTGTTGTTTATGAGTTATTAGTGTAGAAATATTTTAGAATAGATAGTTGGATTTCTTCATATTTGATGTATTGTTTATGAGTTGTTAGAATTCTAGTTACTTCTTTCTTATGCATTTTCGGTATTGATTTTATGTGAGCTAACTAGTTATTGTTATTTGCTTTATACCAGTTTATTTCATGCATTCTTATGATATTTTAGATTAGATGTTCCCTGTAATTTTCTGTTTTCCTAACTTAGGTTCAATTTTAGTCATGTATTTTTAATTTCAGTATAGATTAAGTTTAGCGACACTCTGCCCTTGCATATATTTTGTTTGTACCTCACTAGTTTACGCTCTCCCTGGGTTGACAATTAATCATTGGAATTATATTATAAATTGTTTAATGTTTTTACCCAATAGTGGTGTTGGGCCTCAAAATTGTCTTTTATAATGGTTTTATTTACATTAATTTCTGACCTATTTACCGTAATTTAATAAATCTATGTTCAATAAGGTTTCCTTTTACTCTGTTTTATTAATTAAAATCTTGTAAATATAAAATAAGACAAATATGTTATTTTTATGTATTAAATGTAGTATTTTGCAAATAATAGGATGAGGAAGTGATTTTACCCAATAGTGGTGTTGGGCCTCAAAATTTTGAAATTGATCAACTATCAAATTGTAAAATATGAAATTGTAAACTATGAAATTTATCAAATATCAAATTGTAAACTATGAAATCTATCAAATTGTAAACTATGAAAATGAAAATCAAATTGCATAACTTTGAAATTATACCTATATCAATGGGATTTGCTTCCTCCATCATAGCTTCATTTGGAATTTCTTCTTCTCTCAAGATTGTTCTTCTTCTCCTCTTCCTTTCTTTATCTTTCTCTCTTTTCTCTTCAATTTTGTTTTGATTTCTCTCATTTCTTCTTGTTCGACGTTGGCTGCTTCCCATTGTGATTGATCAACAATCCAAATTGATACCTACAAAACAATCTACAATGCTAATTTTGTATGACAAAACAAAGTTTTTTCAATGAAATTCTAAGGCAATAGTATGAATTACATGTTTATATAGATTTTTATAAAAAAATTGGGTGGGAAAGACATTTAATTTTGTAGTTGGAGTGTGATTAATGTTTGAATTCACTCTCGGGCTTTTGCTTTAAAGGACCTCGACCGAGCAAATACCTCGGTCGAGGTATTAATAAGACCTCGACCGAGGGTTTTTAAACCCTCGGTCGAGGGATGTACAAACCCTCGGTCAAGGTCTTATTAATACCTCGACCAAGGTATTTAAATACCTCGGTCGAGGTTTGTACCTCGGTCGAGGGCTTAAAAAAACAGACTTAGCCCTCATTCAAACAAATGGAAAATTTCCTGTGCCTTGAAGAGGTGTAAACCCTACCATTCCTAGCACATAACTGAGCGGAGTTGATACCGATAGATTCACCAACGAATATTCTATCCATTGACGTATCATACACGCATTTTGGTATTCATATGATATTTATTTTTTAATTACTTCAAAAACTTATACTTAGAAAACCACACTGCAACTTCGAAGCAGCTCAAAGAAAAATCCGCAGAGTTAAAAATACAAAGCCAAAAAATTCTTTAAAATGTACACATCACATATCGACGTGTCCTCTTCAAAAGGGTATCTTTGGTTTTTCAATTTTTGAAAAAATAGAAAAAATTTCTTTACGTGGACAAATATGTGTTTAAAACGATGCTAAAATCGAATGTGGCCACGTTCGAAAAATAATAAATAATTGTATAATGCGAAAAAAAATAACAAAAAAATATGCACATCACACTGCATTTTATGTAGATCATGCTCATATAAATAGTTTTTTAAAATTATTAATGCAATATTGAATTACTCTACGTGGACACGAGCCACTTATTAGCTTCTTCAAAATTTTAAGGTCACACAGTTCATTAAATGCAAAAATTCACACATTAAATGACATCGGAATATTTTAAAAAATATATAACCATGAAGCCAACATAATATTCTACAATTTGTTTTTTTACTACAAGTCAAAATTCACATGGCATATATGCGTTTTGAGGGCTTCTATCTAGCACATGAGTAAAAAATCAGGTTTTCATCGCCAAATTTGGCCAAAAAGTGTTACCCATCTTCATGGAATCACCCATAAGTGGTGTGCCATATTTGACTTACATGCACTGGTGATGAATATGTTTCTTTATGCTTAAATTTTTTAAGAAAATTCTAATAAGTACTTCATGTACTTATTTTGTATATATTTTAAATTTTATTAATATAATTCACGAAGGATTTTTTTTTGTAAATTAGGTATATTCAACACCATCACCTTTGATCGACTTGCATTCAGCCCCTTCTTCCGGTCCTAAGTTTTGCACTAAGTTTAATAACATGTTTCTTATTGGTTTACTGCCTGAATTTAACTTTGTTCTCTGATTCTTATTGGTTCCATGATATTTGCATATACAAATTAAAAATTTGAATTAATAATACGTCTTTAACATTGTTTCCAATTTAACAAATAAACCATTAAGTAATAAAAAGGTTATTATTATTATTTAAATATATACTAATCCCTTTTTAATATAAACATAACATAAAACAAAAAAACAAAAAAAAACAAATAGTCATTACATAAAACAAAATCAAACCACGTTTTAATAATTTTTGTTTTGATTCTTAAAACAATTTGTTAGTTTGTAACAATGTTTTAAATTAGCAAAATGTATATACTCATGCATTTTTTTGTATGCATGTCCACGAATCTGCACATCCTGGATCGACATATACGCAATTGATATATCATTTAAACACATGCAGTCTATTCAATAAAATGGTTCATGTGGGGAGGCCAACTCCAGGAATCCAACATTCAGTTCAACAACCCAGCACTCAGACTTCAACGTGGCCAACAAACTAGCAGAAAAACTGCTCATAATCCATATTTATGAACAAATCTTAGTTGTAGGTCATCCAGACGTTCATCCAGACTCCCATGCAGACCACGTGTTTTTAACAGACAGTTTGTTTTTGGGCAAAAAAAAGCGAAATTGAAAATTCTGGCACATGGGTTTTGTGAAGAATAGTCCCATTTTGGTCCCGATGTGGAATTTTTTCCAAATTCATAGCCATTTGGGAGAAAATCGTGGTTCTCAGAAACCAATTTTTCCAGAAATTATGGTTGGCCGTTTTCTAAATTCGTGGGTAGTTGTTACAGTAGTAATGAACCTCTATTTTTAGAAAGAGGTGGTCAACCTGATCTCCATTGTAATCTTCTTATAAATACCTCTTTGGTTTTGAAGAGAAGGAGGAGAAAACTCTTTGTAAAAATTTGCTTCAATTTAACAAAAAGTCTCTATTTTAGCTGTTGGTGATCATTCTTGTTTCTCTGTTAATGATCGGTGACTGAGTAGCGTAGGAACGCAGCCCCTGATTGTTGAGAAGGGCCCCTCAACAACCAAAGGTTCTATTTGTGTATATTCATCAGTTTCTTTTATGTTTGTAGCTAAGTCATTTTGTTTATATATATATATATATATATATATATATATATATATATATTACATTTTCCTGTAAGTTATTTCATTTCTGCAAGAAAGAAGTTTGTTTTCCTGTAGATGACACTTTGTTGTTTATTTCTTGCATTTTTATGTAATTTTTTCCTTCATAATCCATACAGCCGGCCAGTCGTCCCTCTGTTCAAACTGTCTTTTCAGCCTTCTATTCGTCCCTCTGTGCAGACTATTTTTCAGCCTTCTGTTCGTCCCTTTGTGCAGACTGTTTTTCAGCCTTTTGTTCGCACCTTAATGCAGATTGTCGTTCAACACTTTATTCACACTTAGACATAATTTTAATTCATTTTCAGAATTTTTTATTTTGTTTTGCAGAAATAGTTAGTTAAGGTAGAGGTTACTTTTCCAGCATTCCACTGTGTTATGCAGCTAGTTGGGATTTGAATCCACCTCTAACAATTCATATTTAGTTCTATATTAACACATAGATTAATTATTTCAGTTTTAATAATGATAAAATCCATTTATATTCAACATATATTTTACTGATTCAAATGAGAAATAGTTTTAGTTTTATTTTTGTTTATGACTTAGATAGTTTATGAGTTACTTTCATTTTTTTTCATTCCTAAAACCTAGATTAGCTTAAGCTTGTTTAAAATATTGTCATATAATTTGTTGAATATTGGTTTGTCTCATTTTTTAAATAGGTTCAGCATTCCATTTTCAGTTTTCATTCGAGCCCATAATCAGCCTTTCATTTCCAATTACACAGCATTTCATTGTCTTAGGCTTTGTTAGTTTTATTTCTTCAAGTTATTTCATTCAAGTAGATGTAAACAATTAGTACTTAGTTTCAAATTCAAGCTTAATAGGTTCATTTAGATTTTAAAGATGCATTGGTTTTTAGTATTTTAAAGTTTGATGAAAAACGTTCATATAACCTAGTTTAGCGTAAGTTTATTTTTCAAGTTGTAAATCAGTTGCATGATCTTTTTATGATTGGTTAACATTCTTTAGTTTATGGTATAGTTTACTGAAGAGGTAGAGTAGAAGTATTTTGTTTTTCTGTTGTAAGTTTTCTTACAGATTGAATATATTTCTAGTTATTGTTTTGTACTTAGTTTTAGATTATAAAGCTCCAAGTTTAGTTTTCTTTGATTAGTTTACTATTTTGCAACACATTTATTTACGCTTGGTCTTTAGAATAATATTTTATTTGCTTTCTACGAATCCATAGTTTTTTTTTTTTTTATTTCTACGAATTTGCAATTAAATAATTCATTGCTTTCCATAACTCAGTTGCACTTGCATTCTTAGATAAGCATTTACTTATGCATACATTAAATAGTTTCCAATTTATAATATAGAGTAGATAATTTTCTGCAAGTAGTTAGTTTTGCTCTCATTAGTTAAATCGCTTTTGGACCAAGCGATTGCTTTCTAGAATAGATTAGCATAGTGTTAGACTAGTTTGAATCTCAGTTATTAATCAATTTCCTGCCTTTATAGAATATATTAGATTAGATTTGAAATTATAGTCACTTTTCAAGTTCTTAGTTAATTTCATAGATAGATTAAAATTCTTGCATTTGAATTATGAAAGTCATACATGTAGATTAAAATCATATAGTTGCATGTTAGTGCATTTGCATCTCTAGTTAGCTCAGGTTAGTTCAAGCCTTCGATCCTGCACATATAGTGTTTGCATCTCACAAGCTCCCTTCCCGAGTTGACAATTAAGTGTTGAATTAGATAGTGCATATTTTACCCAATAGGTGGGATACTATTTTTTGACAATAGGTTTTTGTAGCTTTAGACAACTTTCGTAGCATGTTGTAGTGGAGACAATTTTTCCCCTTTTCATCAGGTCTATTTACTCTATTTTTTGAGAGGTTTCCAATAAATCAGCCACATTCAACACACATGCACACATTTTGAATATGTTACACAATGATTATTAATAGTCATTAATTAATTGTGTACAATATATGTATGCAAGGATGGATCGACAAGGATGCATGAACATAAAATTTAATCTATTTGAGCTATCATATATGAGAGGTGATGTGATTTTTATATTTTAATGAACGCAATTGCATAATTTTTGTCTTATTTAGTGTGTGTGTATTTGATTATAATATTTTGTTTAAATTTTCTAATTATTGTTGTCCACTATTTTATAGAAAATGTTGCAATGTGTGTATAAGTTATTATTCCACCCCATCATGATGAGGATATGGCTGAGGATGATGAATTGGTTCATGAGCATAGACCTAGTATGCATTAGTGCATACCATGTCCTAGATTTCTTTAATGGGGCTAGGTAGATTTGTGACTTAATGGCTCGCCATGGATTGGAACTTGTACAACCATGTGATATTACATGTGACCTAGAGATTGCTCCTATATGGTCTACCTTTCCATGAGATATGATGTTATTGACGAGTCATGTTGTTGGTGACCTCGTATTCTTGAATATTTGAGGGGTGTTCTAGAACCTTCATCAAAGTTTTCTTTTAAGGACTATTATCCTCCACCTACTCCAACATGTATACCTCCCATTGATCTAATAGCTACTGTATCATCCACCACTACACATGCATCTACTTCTTATCCATCACCTCCTTCACCACCTATGTCATCCATAGATTCACTAGTCCCATTAGGCATAGGTGGATCAATTCACCATACCCTCCTGCAGCATGCCCACCATCATCTAGGAATACACATCCCATCCTACTATAGGCCCACCAACATCAAATTATGTACTAGTTGGTTTACATGATGTGATATTATCGATCGATATAGTTGTTGGTGGAGATATATATCATTTTCTACTCTCTGTATTTTTATTTGACATGGGTAGTCATGGTTTAGTCTCTACCTCTTTTGTTTTACATGTACTTGATGTTGTAGTCCTACCATGGGCCATCCCCTCATGTAGTAGTCCCATCACAATGATTCCCTCCTACAATAGGTCCACCACCACCATCCCCTCATGTAGTAGGTCCACCACCATCCACTGATGCACTAGGTGATTTACATAATTTGATATAATCGAGCGATATTGTTCTTGATGGAGATAATATACATCGATTTCTAGTCTCCACATTTTTATCTAACACAAATAGTGGTGTAGCCTCCACCCCTTTTGGTGTACATGGACCTAATGTGTTTTGATATAGTTGTGGAACTATTTGATTGTTGATATGTATATTTCGCTTCTAATGTATATTTGAGATCTATATTGATTATATATCATGATTCATACATATTATATCTTTCCATATCATGTTGATGTTGATGTTGTTTTATTTGTGAAATGTATTATGTGTATGTTAATGGTTTATATTAATGTTAATGATTACATTGTTTTAAAATTAAGTTTTGTTCGAGGTATCAATCATTTAAATGTGAGATGCCATAATATTTGATTGCATATTTGAGATGTATATTGATGTTGATTTTATCATTCATATTTACCATTTATTTTCATATCATGTTGATGTTGACATTGTTTGATTTGTAAAATGTATTGTGTATATGATAATGATTTCTATTATTAAATAATTACACTATTTTTAAATTAAGTTTTTATCGATGTATCGGTCATTTAAATTTGAGATATCATAATATTTGAATACATAGTTGAGATGTATATTTGAGATCTATATTGATTTGAATATTGACATTCATATATATTATGCATTTTCATATCATGTTCATGTTGATGTTGTTTGATGATTAACATTATTAATTATTTTTGGGTCCTAGAACAAAGTTGAGGGACTTATCAGATGCAATTATAGTTTTGCAAAACCTACTTTTTATTTGAAAAATAAGACATGTGTACATTCCTTAGCACTAGCTTTGGTAGGACTTGAGCCTGACAGGGAATTTGAAAGACATTATGGGAAGAAAAAACGCATGCGAGATTTGGAGAACAAAAACATGTGATTTGGAGAAAAAAACACATGCACGATTGTAGAATATAGTATAGACACCAAAAAAGGGCATGTGACCATCCATTTCTCCCACAATGACGATTTTGACAACTCCAACCGACAAAAGAATGAGAACGTGCACATGATTATGATTCCTAGAGGCAACTCAGCCAACATATTGAATTTGGATTGTAAAAGGGGGTTCAACCAACCTATTCTATTAATTTTTCAGTAATAGATGAATAAGTAACCAATTAATTACTTCAATTCCACATCATCACATGAAGAACATGGTGATTGATTTGGGAATCATGCTCTAGAATTGAATCCACTAAATCATTATTCAAGTATTGGTAAATTAGGAGGATTATAAGAAGAGTGCAACCTTGAAAACCCTAGACAAAAGGATTTCAAGCCAATAAGGCACTAGGAAGGAATTTGTTGAGAATTATATTTTACTATGACAAACTCACATAAGTGGTCCATGAAAAATTGTACCAACCTTGTCCCTCAAAAAATGTTTGTGGAATATTTGTAACCGGGAATTGTCCTCAATCAAAGTTAACCAATGACTTGACAAAAATCACTAGAAACAACTTTCTAAGGCTAGGTGGATTAACCTTTATGATTTTTTCAAAGCCACTTGAGACGTGTCAATCTTGGTTCGCTCATATTCTTGATGGAAGAAATTTGGAAAAAGTATTTTATCTCTCTCATTAAAAGAGGTCTCATTATCTCACTCCAATGTAAGATACTGTGAGCTCATCCCTAGATAAAGAACCATCATATTGCTATATATATCCTATAATATTTTAGTGAATCCCTATCCCAATAGATGTGATACCTATTTCCTTATATTATTAGACTTGAACAAATTAGGTTCACTCTAGATACATTTATCATGGGTAGTGTGATATTAGTTTAGGAAGGAATGGTATATTAGGGTAGATACTTTGGGCTTAGGACATTGGTTATTAACCTCAAATTTGAAAAATACTATGATGATTATAATGGCCCTTTATTCTAGATTCACATTGAAGGCCCCAAGGTTTGAAAAATATTATGTGCACATAGTGAAAAATCTATTCTCATAAGGACCCATCTCTTACTTAATCAGTTTGGCAAGGATTCCCCTTGGATGTGGCCCTATATGTTCTTATGGTTCAATCTCTGGGATATCTCCTTCATCATCACACTTTATGAGGGTTGATAAAATGTATCCCTATACCCAATGGCACTCAAATGGTTAATGTGCATTTTCCTTCCCATATCTTAGGATGTCAATTAAACAATTTGTAAATCACCATGTTGTTTTGCGTCACTTATTTTATAATTACAACAAGAGAGATTTAATTATATCTATTCTTTGTCATGGCATATGAAACTCACAGGAAACAAACTATGGAGTTGATCCAACAAATGATTTATTGAAAAAATGGCATGAGGAATGGTTTCAAAAGAATGTGCAAAGTATATTAAACACTCATTGCACTGATATGTTTTTTCATTTATGAAGTCATGTATAGTATATTTTCTATAAATGTAGATATACCCATTAAATTTTATTTTTATGATTGTATATGGAACGTGAAAATGTGGAACAAAAAGAATCCAATTGACAAAACATTTCAAGTAACCCAAGTACAATATCCACTGAAAGTGATGAAGAAATGAGGCAAGAAAGTAACTCGAGTGAGAACATGAGTTTGAGCAATGGTTGATGATCAATACAATTGAATGTTGTTGTTACAAGTTGTATATTTGGAATTTTTCTATGTGAAAACAAGCATATTGTTTAATGCGAATATATCATCCCAATTGGATGACTACAAGTTATCAATAATGTTAAAAATGTCAAAATGATATTTTGATTATGATGTACCTTTATGTTGTATCATTTTTTGGTTTCTTAATTTTATATTAAAAATGGGTTTTTTCTTTTATTGCATTCTCTATTGTCACAAAATGTTATATTCTTGATTTGGTATATACATTATTTACATTGTGACAATAAAAAAGGAAAAATAAATGTAATTAACCAAACAAAAAAATAAAATATATAAAAAAGTATTTGATTTTATAATGAGTAATTGAAATTTTGTAAAAATAAAAAACAAGAAATGATATTTGCATATCTATAGCGTGGAAAAAATCATCACTGAACCATATGCATTCTATTTGTTTCAACTAACCTGTACATTTTATACATTTTCATGAATAGATGCTTACCTATCTTTTTACCAACCAGTGCTCTTTTAGATAATATGTGGACCGATGCTTTTTTATGAATTGTATGCGCCAAACCTCTTTTTCATAATATATGTATCAATTTTCTTATAATACAAAAAAATTACTAGTGCTTTTTATAGCGTATAAGCACCAGTTATTTTTAGAAGATATAAACATTGGTGATTTTATACATGATATACAGACCGGTGCATTTATAATACCAATAATGCACATGATTTTTTTATAGGTTATACACACTGGTGCTATTTACATGATATATCTATGCCATTGAGTTTATAATACCAAGTATGCACTGATGTTATTTTACACGATATTTGCACCAATGTTTTTTTTTACATTATATGCACACTAGTGTTTATAATACCAACTATGCACCGCCATTTTTTAAGCATTTTATATGCATTTATGCATGTCTAATACAAAATAAGCCATGATGTAGTACTAATACAAAACACACACCAATGCTCTTTTGCATGTTGTACGTACTGGTGCATCGTAACTGACTTATAGGAATCAGTGTGTCAACATCACATTAAACACATTGATCAATGATACATAATAATAAATAAAAAATAAAATATATTCTATAACCTTCGATCACCCATAATTTTTTAGTTCAACTACGTATCCATTATAACCTTTACTAGTAGTAACAAATGTTGCAGCATAGGGTTTTTGGACAATTTTTGCTAATCTTGTAACACTAAAAATCTCCACTACAAGGTGCTTTCCTTGTAGTGACTCGTCATTCATTACTGACATGTTGAATTTCCTTGAGTTTGCAAAACAATGTGTTAATATGAGTAACACTCTATTTTCATGTGCCTTTCTTTTGTTTTAGTGAATAATGTTTTGTCTTTCCATATCCATCTTCACATGTTCATTGGGAAAGGATGCCCATTGGATCCTTATCTTTATGTGGTTATGGTGCATAATCTTGGATATTTGTTAGAAGTGACATACTCTCATGATCAACATCAATTTATCACTTTTCCTGAGGAAATAGGATATGGTTAATAATCACTTTGTGGATGACTCTCTTTTGTTGGTTTCTATTGACCAAGAGTCGACTACAGCTTCTAGGGATTGTATTTATATGGTTTGAAAGGAATAAAGGGTTGTTGTTAGTGACAACAATACATACTACTATCTCATTGGTCTTGAGTACATGCCTTTGTGGATTCCATTTTCTTGGATATTTGTTTGTTCGAGGGTTATTGCGAGATATCTTAGTATTCCTTTTGGGGTTGAACTCTCTCTAGTTTATATGTGGGATTGGTGTGTGGATATATTGCAGCATAAGTTACTTATTTGGAAGTGAAAGGATCTACCCTTTTCTAGAAAGATGACTATGGTGAACAAAATTCTTCACGCTTCCCACAAATATTATGTGCCTTATTGGATTCCTAGTAAGAACTAGTTTTGTCAGTTGGATTATATTCTACACTTTTATTTATGGGATAAGTATGGTGGAGCTCATGGACCTCCCTTGGATCCTTGGGATGTCTAAATCATGCCCAAGAATGAGGGAGGACTCAGTTTGATTAAAGTAGTGACTCAAGGTAGCATTTTGGTCATTAAATGCTACTAAGCACAAGATGCTTGCTTTATCCCATAAAGGGATTTCTTCAATTTACACACATGGGTCTGATGCCCATGAACCAAAAACCTTATTATTTGATTTATATAAACTTCTTACTCAATCAAACCATTAAGGACAATTGTCTTAGTATCCATATGATATGATTTCCAACCAAAAATAAATGGTAAGGACTAAGGACATAATGGTCCTAATAGAAGTATACTTGGGAAATGGAGAAAAGGTATCCTCACATTCAACTCCCTCTTTTTGGGAAAACCCTCTAGATATGAATTCTTCCATCAGTTTCATCCTTCACCTTGTACAACCACTTGGAATCAACCATTGGTTTCCCCTTTGATCTTGTTAATATTTACCACACATCATTCTTTATGATGGAGTTGTACTCACACATTTCATCCTAATAAATAAAAGGATTTTTATCAATGATGGAAGAAAATAATGCAACATAACTAAGGATTTTTTTAGGAGAATGGCTTACCCAAAAAGAAGTCATTGAGCACCAACTTTGTCCTTTTCCTCTTGTAATGTTTGTGTAATCCACCTCAGAATCCTAGTGATATTGGGTGGTAACTTTATCTTTGTACCTATACTGGAACCTATCTGATCTAAACTTTAACTCCTCAAAACCTATGGATGAAAAGATGGGGCAACAAGTGTTACATTCTCCTTTGTCGATACCAAGGGCTCTTAGTACTTGGGGAAAAAATACTTATCATTCTTTCTACATGCACACTCAACACTCCCCTTTTATCTCCCTTGAAGTTAGGGAATCCAACCACCAATTCCTTGTGAAAACGTATGGAACTGTAATTTAAATTACCAAATATTATGTGTCAAATATCACATAGATTGTCATTATTGGTCAACAAATCTTTATACTTCACTAGATCAACTGGTAGTCTATAAAGGCCACCCTCCCTAACTCCCCTATCCAATAATTGTTGGAGAAAACCTAACAAAAAAAACCTAGTCGACAGGGGTTCCCACTCTGTCGATGCTCAATTTGCCGTGATCTCCCTGAGCACTAGCCCGGAAAGGTTTTACCCTATCCAACAACACCCACGAAGCAGATGAAGTCTCACTTGAGATGTTCGAGGGAGGGATGACAGAACAAATTTTCCACAGAATAGAAGAGGACTATTGGAATCGACAATTCATCAAGTTATCTTCCATATCTGACCAGTTACTTAATCATCAATAGAACCATTCACATTTTCTCTTTAAAAGATCACGTTATTCATTCATAACATAAATAACCACACTGTTGCGCAAACAGATCTAAGAAGATAACATTACTCATAAGCAATAAACATCGCATCATAGATCCATGTTGCACACATTCACCATTTGATTCACAGAAACATAAATATAGAAAAAGACAAAAAGATAACGATATTTCAAATCAACCTTCGTCTTCTCATATTAATTCTGTGCAATCAATCACAGATCCAAAATAGACAACAATTCAATTGAGTCTCAAACTCTCAATTCTCATTCTCTGATTATCTTCACATTTACAATTCTTCTTCTATTTATAGGCTTGCACCTTTACATTCATGGTCCACTTGGATGATTTTCTAACTAACTCTTAACTGATTCTACCAACTAATGACCAATATCCACAAAATATGGTCCAAAAGTACAAAAAGTGACATAAAATATTAAAATAGTCTATCTTCTGCCTTGTGTGCCATCTTTCACTTGCACGGTGTCTTCTGAGCTTGCACAACATCCGTGATGCAGTGCAATTGAGTTACCCCAAAACCCTACCAACATGCCCCCAACACAATCTTGTGGCTCGCCCTCGAGCCACATTAGTTGGACATGGTGTACTCATTAATTTTCATCTTGAAGTCATCGTACTACTGAGTGATATCCTTTACTTGAGTTTTAATTTTCTCAACAAGTTCCCGACTTCCAAGAAAATCCTGCTTTAATGGGTGCTCCACCAATTTTTCATTTACTTCCTTCTTTCCCTCCTGCACATCCTGCAGTGCAGCGACTGCTTTCATCGACAATTGGGGTCCAATTTCTTGGAACTCATTGAGCTGGTCATTGCGCTTCCGCTATCGCTCCAGGACCTTTCCAACTCATTGTTGTATCTCCTTTAATTGTGCTGATCGTGTAATCGAAACAATTGGTGGCATTGTCCTTAATTCCGTCTTCAACATTTCCAATTGGCCCTCGGCTCCTACAATTGCTTTGTCAATTTCTCTAACTATTCATCTTGAATGACATTACCCCAAAATTGTGTCATCACTTCAGTAATCTTTTTGGCCTCCTACTCCATTTCTTCAAATTGTATCGCTATCTCCTCAATGGCACCCTTCCGTTCTGCAATTTACTTTGGTGGTGTGTCTGGGTAGACCAGAGCGTTCAAAATACTATTGTCTAGCTGCAACTATGCGATAACTTCCCCAAGACTCTTTTCCTTTGCTACTGCATCCAACTCCATAATGCTTTCATGGATGTACTGAAAAGCATCCATAACAGCCTCTTCTAATTTCCCATGACTAGAAAAAAGATGCGCCTTTTCAACAACAAGGCGATCAGTTCTTTCTTCACTTATGTAATCTCTTATGTAGTATTTGTCTTTAGCTCCTCTTACGTCTTCTATAGTGCTGTGATTTCTTGCGCTCTGTCTGCCGTCAGCGTTTCCTTTTCACAACGCAATTCCTCTACCTCTTTCCGCAATGCATCCTCTTCCTCTTGTGACTACAAGTATTGGTCATTGATATCCTTTTGTCGATCGACCAAATCCTAGTTGGCGATCCGCTACAAGGTCTGGATGGACAACTTATTAATATCCACCGCAATGTTCTACAGCTACTGCAATCAGGAGTTCACATCCTCTTGTCCAGCGTCAATCATAGTCGGGGGAATCTGAACATTCCTACCCCATGGCTCGGTGCTAATTGATGCATAGTCCTACATAGATGCACTCTATGGTGCTCGTTTCAAAACAACATTATGTAAAAAATCCAACTTGTTCCTTACCTCAGCGAATCCTTCCTAGGTGGACTTCTTCATTTCTCTTGCTGCGGTATTTGTTGCATCGATGAGGGACTTTACAAGACGTTGTAGCCACACCTCCATTGCTTAGATTGTGGTGCTACTCACATCATGCTCCATTCGCCTCTTAGTTCTTATCTCCTTAAGGATGTGTTGTGCCTCTGGGTCAGTCTTCGTCGATGATTCTCCATCGAAGTCATGGTGACTCTGCTGGTCCACTCTTCGTACCAGATCATCAGGTGCATCTGCTGGTGGTCCTACTGATACTTCATTGGCGCCAACCAACTCCTTCCATGCTGCAGGCCAGTCATTAATCGTTGCATCCAATTCCTCATTCGTCACGTTGTAATACATGCGTAACCATTGTTTATTTTGGTCTCATTGAGCTTGTACATGAATGGTGTGTTGTCTGATGGAAAACTGAGTGATCCTCCAATATTTGGCTATGGCCTATTTGGAGAGTCGGGGAAATTTGACAGCTGCTACCTGCATCACTTCCTAGTAGAACCAACATTATATCACACAATCCTCTTTCCTGTTAGGATCCTCGAACCACCATAGGTTTTGATACCTTGCTCCTTTACATACCTTAACTGCTTCAACCTCCATCCCTTGGCAATCCACTGGATCCATCCAGGCCACTAAGGCGATGAATATCAATAGCCAGCTATATGTGAAAGGCCGCTCTCCGGCCTGAATGGCTACTGTGTCCTCTATCATTTGGTTCAACAAGAACAGGGACCAGTTCATTTGTACCCCTTCTGCACATTGTTGTGCACACGCAATCACCCCTGAAGTGCACTGGATAGGGAATTTCTTGTGAACAATCTTCCTTGCTAATATCTTGGTGCTGATACGTACCGTGCGGTCGTTGATGCTATCAATGCGATACACTCTTCCATCACATTGCAAGTCATAATTCAGCTTCAACCATGCAACAAGCCTCTTATCATTATCCCTTCCTTTGAAATATTGCGATGGGTCTGGTCCATCCTTTGGCAACCCCCCTGATATTTGAGATCAAATCCATTGTGATTGCAACTAGCGTGTCCAACCACAACGTCCCTCCATGAAAGAAAGCCAAGAGTTGTTTGACATCGGCGTTTGCTTCATTCAGCTACCCAAAATGTGGCATGTTGATGAGCCCTAGTAACCCAGCTTTATTCAACCCCTGCGCCCACGGCTACGGGATATGCACTATGGGCCCTCCTGCAACTGAGGGTAATGAATCATAAGGCTCATTTGCTACATCCTGTAATGCCGACAGGTCATGGTCATCGTACTTCATCTTCATCAATGCTGGTACAATATATGTGGTGTAAACCATCCATTTTGGAAGTGGTGGCATCTTCGGCTGATACTTCTGGTTCTTGTTTAGCCGTCGAGGCTACGTACTTGTTCTGGTGGGAGCGATGTAGCCCGGGATGTCCTTAACGGAGACCCTAGTTCGGATCGTTGACTCTACAACACCAGAGCTAGATGGCCCCGTCTAGGAGGCTGCATCTTCTTGTGCTCTCATAGATGTTCATGTCTTCCTCTTCATCGAGGCTAGGGATCTAGGCTTCTGCACCCGCCGCTTCTTCGTCGAGATAGATGACGATCCAACCTGCATACTGGAAATTTCTTCAACAATGGTAACTGGTCTGATTGGCGAGTCCCTCTCACTCGAAATATCTACAGTGTATGGGGTGCTTTGCATGCCGCAACAATGCCTCATAGTTGTGATGCACCCTCTTCTTCACTATGAAACTCTCGTAATTCACTCGATAGCTCTGGAAC
Organism: Pseudotsuga menziesii; assembly: GCA_001517045.1. Classification (NCBI taxonomy): domain Eukaryota; kingdom Viridiplantae; phylum Streptophyta; class Pinopsida; order Pinales; family Pinaceae; genus Pseudotsuga; species Pseudotsuga menziesii. The sequence continues at coordinate 78,376 of LPNX010308974.1, read as the reverse complement.
TTAATTTTTCTTCAACGATCCCTGTAACTCGACTTAGCACAGTGGTGCTTTCAATCCTTGTCGAGCACCTTCTTATAGCATCTAGTCGATCCATTCTAATCATTACCGAATCAACCATAACCATCATGACCATGTGGAAATTAAACCCAAGAGATAGAACAATTACAGTCACAAAATTGCTAATCAAACATGCAAAATTAACACCAAAGGAGACTGAAATTGGAGCATAACACTAATCTGTATTGAGTAAGTGTAAAATAGCCAAACTTATGAATTAATAGGCTTATATAATATATAATTACATGAGATGTTTGAATTCATAACGATGTCATTCGAAATATTAATATAGAAGGCTTACCAAATCTAGTCAAATCCCCCATAGGTGCATAAAGCAGTTTCCAAAACTATGAAGATGCTCACAAATTTGCTAAGTCAAGTGGGAAATATAAAGAGGGATGGAAATACAACTCATACTTTCTTTTATTTGGAGAAAATGAGGGAGGATGAGGTGGGAAAAAAACAAGGCAGTTACACCTAGACTAGCTTTTCCTTTTGCCTTAAATTGGCTATAAAGCAAGGCAGCTTTTCAAAAAAAAGAAAATATGCACTTTAGAGAATGTGGAATAAATAAGACATGCTAAAATTGGTTTCTAGGATGTTTCCCAAGAGCTCCATGACTCATTTTTAGCAAGTGTTGACTTCTAGGACATGTATAAGGAAACTAGCATAGAATGGAATCTAGGAATCTAGGTAAAAAGACAAAATAATTAAATTAATGTCTAATGTAGGTAACTATGGGTTGATTATTATAACACCCCCCCTTAAGCCTAACTTTATGTATAAATATTAGAAAACTATAGGGCCTAGAAACAAGGCTTAGTCACCCTTTACATACTACTTGTCCATACAACCAAGGAAAGAGGCAAAAACCCAGTGGGAAAATCCTCCCTTAAACATGGACACGAAAAACAAAATTTGGAAATATTGTCATCAATCATGCTTCACAGCATGATCAGCAATCCCCAACAGTGATTTGAGATTGCTGAAGGTCTTCTCACAAAATTATTTGGTGAAGATGTCTGCTACTTGTTTTGAAGATGCAAAGAAGAGTAGAACAATGGCACCATCATGCACAAGTTGTCTGATGCAGTGCATATGGATCTCAATGTGCTTTGTTCACTATTTTTGAACTATATCATTGCATATTCGAATGGTGCTCTGATTATCACAGTATATAATAGTTGAAAACTCTAATTCGAAGCCACATTCTCCAAGTATACCCTGCAACCACAAACATTGAGTTACTGCATTTGCAACTCCTCTATACTATGCTTCTGTAGATGAGAGTGCTATGGCACTCTACTTCTTGCTTAACCAGCTGATTGGTCCTTCTGCAAGTGTGAACACATATCCTGATGTATAGTTTCGATCTGTGTTGTCACCTTCCCAATCACTGTTAGTAAATCCAATCAAATCAAGATCAGATTTTGCTTTGTAGAAGATCCCATGAGTTCTTGTTCCTTGAACAAAGTTTAGGATCCTTTTTGCTGCTCTCCAGTGGATCTCATGAGGCTGATCCATGTATCTCGAAGACATACTAATTGCATAATATAGATCAGGTTTATTGTGTGTAAGATAAAGCAAACACCCAATCAACTGCCTATACAGTGTATTATTTACCATAGGAGAAGAACCTGCTTCTTCAAGCTTAACTCCTGAAAGGAAGGGAGTCTTGCTTGGATTGCAATATTTCATGTTGAACTTGATGAGAAAATCTAAAGCATACTTGGACTGATGTACTTTTATTTCATGTTGGGATTGAGAAATTTCGAGACCCAATAATTGGCTCAACAATCCCAAATCTTTCATAGAAAATGCATGGTTCATTGCATCCTTCAAGGAGGCAATCTCTTTCTTTGAACTTCTTGTAATCAGTAGGTCATCCACATACAAGACAATAATGATCAAATAACCATGAATCAGCTTCAAATATACATTAGGATCAGACTTGCATCGAACAAAACTTAGTGACAACAAAAAGCCATCAATCTTTGCATACCAAGCCCTGGGGGCTTGCTTGAGCCCATATAATGATTTCTTTAACATGCACACTAAATATGGATTAGAAACAAACCCTTCAAGTTGCTTCACATAAATCTCCTCATCGAGATCTCCATTTAGGAAAGAACACTTCACATCCATGTGATGCACTTCCCACTGCTTCGAAGCTGCAATGGCTAGAGCTAGCCTTATGGAGTCCATATTTTCCACTAGTGCAAAGGTTTCATTGTAGTCAATACCATGTACTTGTGAGTATCCCTTGGCTACCAATATTTCCTTATATTTCAAAGGTGAACCATCAGCAGCAAACTTGGTCTTGAAAACCCACTTACACTAAACTAGCTTCCTCCTTGGGGGAAGATCAACGTCCAATTCCCAAGTGTTGTTCTTCTAGAGTGAGTTGAATTCTTCTTTCATGGTTGTTTTCCATCTTGGATCATGTGCTGCATCTTCATATGTTTGTGGATATGATTCAACCATCATATAGCACTTCTCATCAAATATAGGATCTTTTACACAAAGGGCACTCTCAAATTGAGATCTAGTCCTCCTAGTGTCATTAGGATTTCCAGCTAGTTCCCCAGCTACATGAATGGTCTTTTTTGCACATTTTGGTCTTGTAGAACTATTAGGATCTGCAATCAAATCAGCATTATCAAACATATCAGAATCAACAAACTCATTAGTCTCTTCACTTACAATCAATGGTTCAGGTGGTGAAGAGGACTCTCCAACTTCAACTACTGCTAAAGGCTCTTCTTGGAACTGAACACTTCTTTCAATGAAATATTTGTTAGTGCTCAATTTGATCAGCTTGTACCCTTTTGAATCTTCAGAATACCCAACAAATAGGCACTCTTGACTTTGGGGTTGCAAAGCCTTCCTCTTTTTAGTTGGAATTCCATCCCAAGCCTTTGAGCCAAAAATATTGAAATGGGTCACATATGGCTTGTGCCCACTCCAAGCATCGAAAGGAGTCATACCATCAAGCTTCAAAAGGAGTCACTCACTATCTCTCTCTCTTCACAACAACAAATTTCACAACTAATCAAAAAGCACCTTCTCATGGATGCTCCCTTTATTTTATAAACATTAATGGTCTCGTCATCTTCCAAATACATCCATAAACCAAATCCAAGTTGAATTTGTGTGGCTTCTCATGCTATGCCATGTGGCCTCTCTCTTCACCTTCCATCTTCTCCCAAATTAAGTAGGAACCCATTGGGCTTCTCCAAATCACATGAGAGCTCTATTTGATGCTCTATTTCGACCTGATATGTCAGAGATGTCAGATTTCAACCTTAATATCTGACTTGTGTCATAACTATCATAGAATCTCCATCATTGGTGTCATAGATGTCATAAGTGTAAGGGGAATCTAGCCAAGTGTCCATGAAATTCTCCATTTGGCTCTTCCTTGCTCATGTAAGTTACACTTCATCCCAAATTATACCTATGAAGTATATGGACAAGTATATTGACCTTATAATCCATCCAAAACATTAGTATTTCCATATATTTGAGATTGCAAGAGATGGATGCCATTTAACATAGGAATTCTAGCTTGAGTGGGCCCCATAGTCTCCATATGTCTCCATTTTTCCTAGCCATTTTATTCTTCAATTGCATTCATTTAATTGACCTTATTAAATAAATATTTTATTCCTTCTAATGCCTAAACATCATTTATTATCTCCCTTATTAACTTCCCAATGTTTCCACCCAACCTAGGGAACTAGTAAGATTGATGGAATTTTCCCACTATGCAATTATTTTAAAATGGGGACATTAAAATCCTCCCCACCCAATATTTATTGTCCTCAAGCAATTTCAGATTTGGATGCTGCAAAATATTCTCCTCTTTCCATGTGTAATCTTCACTCGATAGATCCTTCCATTGCACCAAGTATTCTTTGATTGTCTTGCCCCTCAATCTTCTCTCTCTTGTCTTCAAAACCTTTCCAGAATAAGTGTGAGATTTCCTTCATCATCCAAAAGGAGGGAGTGTATCTGAAATGACAACTTTCTGACCAATATATTTCTTGAGACAAGAAAAATGAAATACATTATGAATTTTACTCCCTTCCGGAAGTTCCAACTCATATGCTACTTCTCCAATTTTCTGGATCACCTTGTAGGGCCCATAGTATCTTGGATTTCAATTTTATGCTCCATTATTTTTGAGAGATGCGTGTTTCTATGGCTGCAACCTCAAATACACTAAATCATCAACCTAGAAAGTCCTTTCCTCTCTGTGTTTATATGCATATTGTTTTTGCTGATTTTGGGAAACCTGCAAATTGTCTTTTAAAAGATTTAAAATTTCTTGGCTTTCTTCCACCCAATATTTAGATTTTGGAGCTCTACTATCACCAAATACCATATCAGTAAATGTAAGTGCATCATAACCATATAATGATCTGAAAGGAGACATTCCTATTGACATGTGAAAGGTGGTGTTGTAGCAAAAATCACCCAAATGTAGCCATTTTGTCCAAGCTTTCTGCTATTCTCCCACATAGTTTTGGAGGTACCCTTCCAACCATTTTTTCACCCTCTCTATTTTTCCATAAGTTTTGGGATGGTATCTTGTACTTGGATTCAACTGAGTTCCCACCAATCTGAAAAGTTCTTGCCAAAAATCACTCATGAATCTACCATCTCTATCACTCACAATGCTCTTGGGGAGCCCATGCAATTTGAAGATTTCTCTGAAAAAAAGGTCAGCCACTTGTGTAGTGATAAAATAGGATGTAACAACAAATAAATTATAAAACTTGGTCAATCTATCCACTACCACATATATGCAATCCTTTCCCAAATATTTAGGCAAACCGGTGATGAAATTCATCGATATATTGTCCCATTTTTGCTCTAGAATGGGCAAAGTTGTAGTAACCCAGCTGGATATGTGAGTTCTGATTTGTTTTTCTAACATACCTTACATTAATTCACATAATTTTGAACATATTCCTTCAACCCCTTCCAATATAACCTTTGCCTTAGTTTCCTATAGGTTTTGAAGATCCTCGGATGGTCTGCTAGTGGGGAATCATGTGCTTCCTGCAAAACTTTGTACTTAAGCTCTGAATATCGAACCAAATAAATTCTGCCCTTATAGTACATCAGCAGCTCCAAAGTTATGTAGTTATCATCTCCCATTATTCCATCTAATACATCACAAGCAAACTTATCTTTGGCATATTCAACTAGTAGCATGTCCTTCCAATGTTTAACAATGGCCATGAGAGAAAAATAAGGTTGTCGAGATAATGCATCTGCTACAATGTTATTATTTCCTTTCACATATTCAATATCAAAATCATAATCTTGGATATTTATTACCTACTGTTGTTTCCTTTCATTTAGATCCTTTTGGGTAAGGAAGTGTCATAGACTATTGTGGCTTGTTTTCAACACAAACTTGTTGCCTACCAAGTATTGTCGGAATTTGGCCAAGGCATGCATGATGGAAAACATCTCTTTGTCATATATGGAGTAAATATTTTCATGAGGCTGAAAATTTCTGCTCTCAAAGGCTATAGGGTGTTGGCCTTGCTTTAGGACAACCCCTACTCCTCCATCTGAGGCATCACATTCAACAACGAAAGGCTTAGAAAAATCAGGTAATGCAATTATGGGACAACTACTCATTACCTCTTTCATCTTTTGGAAATCCTTTTCAGCCTCATCTATGAACTTATTGGGATGTCTATAAGGTGGTATCTGAATGGGTGAAGTACCCTCCTCTAAAACAATGTTATGCTCAACCCTCCTATCAGGTGGTCTACCATGTGGAAGATCTTTGAAAAACTTTTTCATATTTGTGCAGAAGTGTCTCTATCTCTTTTGGGTGTTTAACAACTCTGATTTTTGTCTTGGGAGAGGTGACATTAAATTCAACAGTCCATTATACATCACCATGCCTCCATATATATCTCACACGTTTTCAATTTACTACCTGTTTTGGGTAAGTGTGTTGCCCTCTCACAACCCTTAGTGCACCTGTTGAATCTTGAAATTTCAATTCAGGTCTTTGATAATTTACTGAATTCTCTCCTATATAATATATCCATTACAATCCCAATACTATATTAGTATCAGCAACATCAACCACATAAAAACTATCAACAAACGTATAGTTACCTATGGTGACTTGTAGCTTTGGAATCCAGGTGTTGCATTGCATTGTGTTGTGACATGGGATGACAACTGTGAATCCATCAAATGGTTCACTTGGTATTTTTATTTTCTACACTATCTCTGTATCAATGAAATTATGTGTAGATCCTTCATCTACCAAAATTGAAGCTCTTTTCCCAATAACACACCCTTGCATTGAATAGTATGATCGCGAGGCACTGCTGAAAGTACTACCATTCTTGCTTTGTCCAATGAGGGTTGGTTTTCTTATTTTTTCTTCTTCTTCAACTGCTGTCATATGTCTCCTCCTGATATGAAATGTGCTCTTATTCACCCATACCCCGCTCATACTCATCATTATCAGAAAATACTTCTATGCATTGAGCTTTTCCTTTAGCACATTTATGCCCCAGTGTCCATGGTTGGAAGCATGTAAAGCACAATCTTTTCCTTTGAAGTTCATCCTTGTTTTGTCCTTATTTCTTATTATTTTCATATGTATCTGTTTTCCAACTCTTCTTATCAGGTGCATCCTTCTTCCAAGGCTTTATTTCAAATCTAGAGTTAGGTTGGGAGGAAATCTTGTTCTAGGGAGCACATTTTGAAGGTCTCTAGACAAGCTCATTGCATCATTTAAGTTAGTAGGCTTGTGGGATTTGACCAAACCTTTTAAGGTATCTACCAAACCTTCAGTAAAAATCAATACTAACCTTTCCATAGATACATCAGCCACCTTAACTGATAATCTTTGGAATTCCAACATATACTCAATAGGAGTCCCTACTTGCTTCAATTGTGCTAGTTCTCTGAAAGACAATTCTGGATCTTTTTGCTCAAACCTTTCTAATACTCTGTCAACAAATTCCCCATATGTTTTGGTTTAATCATGACCCAATGTTTTCAAGCCATGGAACCACCATTCATTGGTATCTCCCTCCAAGTGCAAAATAGCCATTTTTAAAGCATATTCTTCCACCATTGGTTTCAGCTGGAAATACACATCCAATTTCTGCACCCAAGTGTTAGCAGAGCTTTGAGATGAACCATAAAAAGTAGGAATTGGCACTTTATCTATGGCACAATTAAATTATTTATTTTGGTATAGATACTTATTTCCCTCCTTCTTTCTTAATTTGTTTGCCATAGTGAAGTACTATTCAAATGTTATACTCCTCCTACACTCTTCATCCAATTTAGCCCAATCTTTTGTTATTGTATCATTTTCAAATTGAATGTTAGTATCTTCTTTGGGAGTAAGAAATTTAGGTGCAGTAGGACTTGGTGTTCTCTTTAATTCATGGGGTCTTTTATGAGGTATTGTTTTTGAGAAAATGTGCTCACCCATTGTCTTCTTTTCTACTGAATTTGAAATACCACTATCTCATGTTATCCCTTTGCTTCCCATTTGACTGGCCATCAATTCGAATCCTTTTGTTGTCTGTTGGGACATGAATACTATATTTTGGTTCATTTATTAAAAAAAATGTCTTATAAGTTGGAGATACTCCATTTTATCCTTAGTGCGGTCTTCTCCCTCATAAGCCATAGTTTTAGTCCAAGGTGCCCTTTTTTTCCCCAATTCTTCTTCTACAAGCCGAGCACCTTCCAATTCAGATTCTAAGGATGATGGTTTGTAAATTTCAATACTAGTTAACACCGTCAGGTTCCAATACCATGATATTATACCACTTTTAATGTCCCTTTTTAAAAAATTTACTAAAATGCCCAATTTTCCAATTTTTCACAATTTTTGCTCTTGACTTCTTAGTGTCTTGGTCTCCAAATTGGCCCAATTGCTCCCAAATATTCAGATAAGGTGTATGAATGATATAATAATTTAATTATTATGTTCAAGGATTTATTGGTACCCTCCAATCACTTCTACAAGTTTGTACTAAATTCTGAACAAGATAGATGATTTTATTAGCAATTTCCGGGCTCAAATCCCCCCTGGTAATTGCTGGAAAGGGCTCCCAAATGTACAGAAACCCACTTGAATTATAAAATTGAGTTAGCGTATGTGTCTATAACATAAAAATGGATTTATATGGTTAACCAATCGAACTCCCATGGTTATTATCACTTCCTTCAATCAGATATATAAAAACTAGTTTTGAACCCTTGGGGAAATGAGATGCATTTTAATCCAATGGTTATGGAATTCGACCCAATGGCCAAAAAATATCAGTTAATGAATATGAAACCTCAAATATTATTCATTTATATTCAATTCATGCATGAATAATCAATATTTTACACAGCCATTCAAATCTACCAATATTATAAGAGTTTGCAACAAAGAAGTGGGAAATGTCACTGTTTGTTTATTACTAATCAAAATACATAAAATATGTTCACCTTTCGACCTGATAAATTTTTGAATAGAGAGATAATATTATTTACATCAGAATACATAATTCTGGAGAAATAGGAGCTCCCTCAAAAATATAAATGGCTCACAAAGTGCGCCTCACTCCACCAGGCTTAAATATGGTGAAAGAATGTGAGGCGGGAGGGGGAATGAGCTGAATCCTGAAGTGTCCATGAGATGCTGTAGCTAAACATATATATTATAAATCCATTTGATCTCCTTTACATACTTGAGTGTCATCTCCAATCAACAATTAGGATGGGAATCTTTCACCCTCGAAATTGGCTCAAGCATGAACTAGTCACTCACTAGCTCTCTCTCTTCACAACAACAAATTTCACAAATAATTAGAAATCCCCTTCTCATGGATGCTCCCTGTATTTTATAAACATTAATGGTATCCTCAGCTTCCAAATACACCCATAAACCAAATCCAAGTCAAATTGGTGTGGCTGCTCATGATATGCCATGTGGTCTCTCCCTTCACCTTCCATCTTCTCCCAAATTGAGTAGGAATCCATTGGGCTTCTCCAAATCACATGAGAGATCTATTGGATGCTCTATTTCGACCTGAAATTTCAGATATTTCATATGTCAGCCTTCAAATCTGACTTGTGTCATATAATCTCCATCATTGGTGTCATAGATGGCATAACTATAAGGGGAATCTAGCCAAGTGTCCATGAAATTCCCCATTTGGCTCTTCCTTTCTCATGTAAGTTACACTTCATCCAAAATTAGACCTATTAAGTATATGGACAAGTATATTGACCTTATAATCCATCAAAAACATTATGCTTTTCATATATTTGAGATTGCAAGAGGTGGATACCATTTAACATAGGAATTCTAGCTTGAATGGGCCCCATAGTCTCCATATGTCTCCATTTTTCCTACCCATTTCATTCTTCACTTTAATTCATTTAATTTAC
>LPNX010308974.1:58427-68836 GCA_001517045.1 Pseudotsuga menziesii | reverse complement strand
CCCCCCCCCCCCCAAACCTTCAATAATAAGTAGAAATAAATATGGGGAGACATGAAAACATTGATTTAAACCCCTGGTCTACCTGAAAATCATAGTCTCTGAGTTATTGATAAGGACATAAAAAGAGTATGAAAAAATGCAACCCACTATCCATTGAACCACTTTCAAGATGAAACCAATATGAAGAAGTAGGAGCCTTAGATAAAGCTAGAAAATTGTCACATGATTTAGATTAATTAAATTTGGAAACCACTGTAGGTAAATTATTAGTATTAATTGTGTTTATGCCTTCCTGGGTTGAGCCCATGGCTTCATGAATTAGTTTTCCTTGCAAACCCCCCCAAATTAGCACAATTACTTATGAAAGGATAAGTTTGATACGGGTTGCAATAATTTTAGAGATAATTTTATACACCTTGTTGCATAGGGAAATAGGCTTGAAGTGACCAAATGATATGGGTTGATCCTTAATTGTAATTAAGGATAGAAAGGTTGGATTAAGTATTCTACGCAACCTTCCAAAAGACCAAACCTCTTCCACAACAATTAGTAATTTTGTGCCAACTAAATTAGAAACATCCATGTAAAATTATGTCGTCAAACCATTAGGACTTGGGATCTTATCCTTTCGGAAGGATCTAAGGACAAATTTTAACTCTATATATAGAAACAGGACATAAAATATGCACATTCTCCTCTTATTCAATAAGACGGAGGAATAACCCAACCATCCTGAAAACCATGAACTTGTTGACCCTGCCATATAGTATTTTGAGTTTTATTTGTTGAGTATAATTCTGAAATAATTTTATGTTTTGGTCACTTGAAGCAAGTCAAAGAGTACGAATTTTCAAACTCCATTCATTTTTCTTATATTTCAATAACTTTTCCTTCCTGGGCTCCAAATAAACCAGAATGACCTGATCCCCTTCTTCCAATATACCATCGCTATGATCTTGAAATATCTAAACAGTCTAAGCTTCTACCTCAAACAACAAAGATTCTTGTTGCTGGTTTTTTCTCCTCTCCCACTGATCCATATTTTCTTTCAAATGATGAAGGGTCTTTGCAAGTTGAGCCTCCACACTAACATATGCTATAGAGTCTATTTTCCATCGGGATTGAGTAACCAACTATTAAAATTTTTCATCTCATGCCCAACTAAATTTGTAATTAAATGGGGAATATGGCTTAGCATCCCTAGTAGCAACTTCTAAGAATATATGAAAGAGGTAAAAAAAATGACTATTTCCTATCCAAGAATGAATACATTTCACTACAGGTACCAACTCCTCATGAACAAAAAATCTATCCAACATTTTAACAATCCCCAGACTCTCCGACTACATGTTTGACCATGATAGACACATATGATAGGGATCCTCATCCACCTTACCCATGTATTTTAATTTATATATAAATAAATGATCTAAATGTTCTTTCCCTAACCAACAAACCCCATATTTCCTCTTGTTTGAGTTTGAGGTTAACGTCTCCTCCCATAATTAGATTCTAAACTTCTAAACAATCCAAACCTACTAGATTATCCAAAAAGGAGTGACGAACTTCAAATGACCCGTACAAGTTCAAAATCACAAAGGATTGGTCCAAATCCTTGTTGAATACCTACACACATAGGAAAAAAGAGATTGTATAACAATTAGTAAGAGCCAATTGGTTACAGATGTTAGTTATAATCCCCCCATAATGATCAATTTGATGAGAGTATAGCTTCGGGAGTTATTGTCCATGAAATAATGTTGTATTAAGGTCTGAGACTTTTGTTGTAATCAAGTTTGGAATCTATGTTGTAATTAGGTTTAGATATTCTCCTTGACCTTATGTTGTATTAAGGTCCGAGAGTTATGTTGTAGCAAGTATGGAACTTAGATTGTATTAAGTTCACATGACAATTTCATATTCGGTAGAAATGCTTGTACTACGATATTATGGTTAAGATCATGACCTTATGTTAAGGTCTGAGACTTGTGTTATATCAAGTCTAAAAATTATGGTGTATTAAGTTCACATGAATTATGTTGTATTAAGTCTCAAGGATATACTATGTGATGTATGGCTAGTCATGGTTAACATGTGATACAAGTCTCATTTATGGATTAGCTACCCCTAGAGTGATTTAATTTAGCATGTGACTATATGACTTGCGGTAATACATATGATCATAGGTTCGGAACAATTCTTATGAGTATGATGTGATATAGAATTAATGAAAACACATATGGACCATGCAGAGAAGATTAATATGAGCACATAGATAGAGAGAGAATTTGAATTGCCCATGCATTACCTCCAAGTGAACTCAAATTGATAAGACATCAGTTGAGTCTTAGTTGTGATAAAACAAGTTCAGTCAATTAAGGAATCAACTCCTTAAATTATGAAAGTGATTGTTGAAGATGGCATTGATGGAGAAACACTAATTACATTCAGTTATGTTTAGTTACATTTAGTTCTATTTGGTTACATTCGGTTCCGTTCATTTGCATGCAGTTCCTTTTAGTTCGATTCAGTTCATTTAGTTAACAACTCAGTTAGAGACAGTTAAACTCAATGAATTAATGGAGGGTGGATATCTTCTTGGTGGGAGATAATTATGGAGTTCCAACTTAACACCAAGTTAGTGAGGGTGCATGGTTGAAGATAAAGTAGTGTTTTTAGTGTTAACTACTTGCTAAAGGATGCAATATTCACTACCTTCCTTGTATGACCTAATTTGACTTGTTATTAAAGTTCTATGAACTTGGAAAGCTAATCATAGTGTTCCATTTGATCTCTTCTCTTTGGTGATCTTGGAAAAGGAAATTTGCTATTGTGTTGTAATCATTCTTTTCCAATTATCAATCGTACTATAAGATTGTTTGTCGGGTTTTTTATCCTCCGAATTAGTGAAGGTTTTTCCCAAGGTATGTTTTGTGTTCTATGGTTTGATTTATGTCTTTGGAATATTGATAAGATCTATATGCACTGTTATTATGGATAGAAATTGTAAGTTTCAATTATCCTCATATTTTTTTCTCAATCACTAACATGGTATCACAGAAAGGGCATGCAAGAGCTTAGTTTTGTGCAAACAATCTAATCCTATGTAGATCTTGAAGCATTGATCAAGAGTTAGAAGCAATGACATCAATATAAATTTGACCAGAAGATCAACTCAAAGGAACATCTAACTTCAACACATGGAAGGTGGGGGTGATCAATATCCTTGAATAACATGACCTTGACTCTTTTGTGAACTCCGTGATCGAAGATCCCACTACAATTGTAGGAAGAACAAATTACAAGAAGAATAAAGCAAAGGCGAAGAGGATCATATATGACTCTATGAAGGACAACCTCATGTCGGTAATCACACTATTGAAGACGACAAAGGATTGTTTCGATACACTAACAAATATTTATGAGAAAAAATCCCCTACTATTGGAGAAACCCACCAACAAAGCCTCGTCGACAGAGGTTCCCACTCTGTCGACGCCCAAACAACACAATCTCCTTGAGCATCGACTCGAATAGGTTTTACCCTGCCTAGAAATGTCTACAGAGCAGACAAGGTCTCACCCGAGATGTTCAAGGGAGAGCTATCGGAATCGAGTTTCCGGCAGTGGGGATGGAGGATATGGGGATTCGACGAGAAAACACCATAACTACTAGATCCAGAGATTTGCAGTCGACTTTAATCCATTTCCTTAGATTGCAGAGTGTATTCAGAACTTATGCAGTCATTATAGCATCATACAGTTGTCACAATATTGCGAATATTGCAGCATTGTTCATAAAACATATCAACTCATAGTGCAACAGACAATAGTAGAATTTAAAACAAATCGCATCAATATGACAGAAAGAGACTAAATCAAAACAAAATCATAATAAGATAGGTCACAACATCATAACAGATTAGATCGTAGCAGTGATAACAGACAAGATTTGTGCCACAATTGTCATATCATATTAATCTTGCGCAAAGGCCCCACATTACACAATTCTTCTCCAAAACCGAAGACTTCATACATCAGGAAAACCCAGATAAATCATAGATACATAGGAAATTCTTCACAAAACCAGGTCGCACTAGACCTTATGCCCCAATTATCCTCTGATGTGATTCTCCTATGACAATCATAATCCTCTTTTTCCTCCTATCTCCCCCCCATCTACTTGCAAAAATAGATCTATTAATAGGCTTGCGCCATTACATTGAGGGTCCACTTATAACTAACTTATAACCGCTAATGACCTATTACAACAAAACTTGGTCAAATAACATATAAAATATTCAAAGCGGTTATTATTCTGCCCATCGCGCTAATCTAGCCTTGTGCAGCACCGCATGAGGTTGCGTAGCTTCCGTGATGTTGTGCAACTCACTTACCAAAACCCATTCCAATAGGCCCCCAACACTGTCTTGTGGCTAGTCCCTGAGCCACGTCAGGTTGATAGGGTGTGTGCTGACGTCCACACCTTGAAATATTCAAATTGCTGCGCAATATCACGTACCTGAAGCTGGACTTTTTTGGCAGTACTCTGACAATTAGTCTAATCCTGCTTCACTGGGTGCTCTTCTCTGGCCTTACTGTCGACCATTTGTTTATGCTCTTGTATGCCTACAGCGTGATGACTGCTTTAATAGCCAACTATCCACCGATTTCCTGAAATTCATTAAGCTGAGCACGACGCTTTTGTTGGCGTTCTTGCATAAGGGAGGATATCTACTGTAAATACTTCATTTCCTTGGCCCATGTGATATGTACCATTGGTGGCATGGCCCTCAATTATGTATTCAAGGTCATCAATTGACCTTCAACTTCTTGCACTTGCGCATTCAGCTGATCAAGTTACTCGTCCTGGACAATGTTCTGCCAAAACCGCATTGTCGCTTCCATAATGGTTTTAGCCTCTTGCTCCATGCTTTCAAACTTAGTTGTGATGTCTTAAATGGAGGATTTCCTTTCCACAACATGCTCTGGTGGTGTCGTTGGTTGTACGAGGGCATTGAGCATCAGTTTGGTATCCTGAAGCTGAACAATAGTTTTCCCCAATCATTTGGCCTTTTCAACTGGGGTGAGTTCAGTCGTGTTCTCAAAAATGTGTTGGCAGGCTTCAGAAACAACTTTCTCGACTTTGCCGCACCTGGCACACATCTTTGCCTGTTCAAAGATCAGGTGGTCTTGAACCTTTTTTAGTTCCATAATCTCTTCAGCAGCCTTTCACTGCATCTCAGCCTGCGTCGCCTTCAAGGCATCAATTTCACAAACTTTTTCTTCTGCCAGCTGCACCTGGACTTGATGTAGCTCATCTGCCTATTTTTGTAGCTTCTCTATGATTCTCTATGACTGGACATAGCCCTCGGTCAGTTCTTTCAATTGTTCCACCGATTCTAGGGCGGTAACGTGCTACAAATCAACCAACACCATAGTGGACAGCTTGTTCAGATCCAAAGTCACCCTTTGGATCAAGCACTGCAACTGGTGAAATTCTTCATTTCCTGCGTTGATCGAAGTCGGGGGAACTTGCATGTTCCTAGCCCGGGGCTCTGTGCTGATTGACGGGATGTCCTGTAGCATAGGTCTTGCCTATTTTTGCTTGGAAACAATATCAAAAGTGGAATCTAATCTATCTCTTACCACACCAAATTCTTCATGGTTCGATTTGCGGATCGCCATAGTCGTAGTCGTAGAGGAGTCAAACACGGCTTTGATAAACCACTACAGTTGGTCTTCCATCCCCGACCTGGTACCACTGCCTACCTCATATTCTTGATGTAATTCGGTGCGAGTCTCCTCCCGCATGTGCTGTGCTGCATCCTCAGGGACCATCAACGACTCGTTTTTAGAGTCGTGGGTGCTCAGCTCCTTCTGGGAAGACTCTTAGGGGGAATCCAGTGGCTTCTCTTCAGATAATTCCTCCTAACTCACCGAGTTTTTCCACTCCGTCAACCACTCTTGGACAATGGCATCCAATTATTCTGTCGTGACTTTGTAAGGCAAAGGTAGCCACTACTTTTCAAGGTCCTATCGCTCCTAAATGTAGATAGAGTGGGGCCTGATGGAAAACCAAAGGATCCGTTGATACTTGAGTCTTGGTCGTGACGTAAGGAGAGACTCAGGGAATGGAAACGGCCTCAGTTTGCAATGCTTCCCAATAAACCCAGAAATGAATGGCACAGTCCACTTGTCGATTGAGCTCTTCAACCCACCATAGGTTCTGATAGCGAGCACCTTGGAAAACCGTCACCGCCTCAACCGCCATTGGTTAATAATCATCAGGTTCCATCTAAGTGACGAGGGAAATAAGGATTAATCAACCAACTATAGGAAAATGACCGCCTGATCTGAGAAACAAGCGTGTCTTCTAGCAACTGATTTATTAAAAACAGAGACCAATTCATTTGCACCCCCTCGGCACACTTCTAAGTGCATGTGACAACACCCGAATTGCATTGGACTGGTCGGTTTCCCTGAATGACCTTGCCCGCCAGAATCCTTGCGCCAATGCACATCGCCTATGAGTTAATTCTATTGATGCGATAAGCAAAACCATCACGCTGTAAACCAAAGCGCTCCTTCAACTACTTGGAAATCCTTTTGTCAGTATCTCTTCCACGGATTTACTGTGTCGGATCTTCCCTAGC
The DNA here is from genome assembly GCA_001517045.1 of Pseudotsuga menziesii. Lineage (NCBI taxonomy): Eukaryota > Viridiplantae > Streptophyta > Pinopsida > Pinales > Pinaceae > Pseudotsuga > Pseudotsuga menziesii. The sequence goes on along the minus strand of LPNX010308974.1, from coordinate 62,183 downwards.
CTTCAGCAATCCTATGATGCTTGTGATCAAATCTATTGTAACAGGGATCGATGTATTCAACCAAAGTGTCCCTCCATGAAAAAAAGCCAATAGTTTCTTCAAGCACACATGGGCTTCATTCAATCACCCAAAATGAGGCATATTGATGAACCCCAACAATCCCAATTAATATAACCCACTCACACAAGGGTTGAGGAATCCTGAGCTCGACGGCCCGGTTTTTGCAGTTCCTTCTCCTTGCACTCTCGCCGAGGTGTGAGTTTTCCTCTTCTACGGTGGCATGGGGCTGGGCCTCTAAGCCTACAGCTTTCGCTTGGAAATGGATGATGAACCGACTGGCATCATTATAATTTCTTCTTCAATAGCTGTGGGCCGAATAGGGGACTCGTACTCACTTGAAATCTCAATGGCGTCACAGTCGCTCAGCAAGCCTAACATCTCAACCCTTAAAATGCACTCGACGGCTCTAACCTACAACACTACAACTCACTCAACAACTCACACCACACTGCACAATCCCTTCTCTGCTTCACACTTTTCTCACTCAACTGAACAATGCCACCCTTATGCATCCTATGCACTTTTTATAGCCACCTCGAGCTCAAAACTTATTATTGCCAAATCTATTGTCACCATGATTACTAAATCTGGTATTAATGGTGCCAAATCCATCAGCAATCTTACTCCTCTAACGGTCGGATCACTCATTAATGTGGGTTGCTTCAACAACCATCGTCGGCCAACTATTTTAACTATCTGCATTTATTACTTGATTTGACCAACCCACAGCCTTGCAACTATCACAAGTGGTCGACCAGTCATCGCTTACAAACTTTAACCTTGCGCAGCCTCTCCCCTGGGGCTCACCTTGTTGTTATGAACTAAAATATTCATTTCCATTATTTTATTTTATTTTATTTTTTAACGCCTCAAGAAGTCCACATCACCGGCCCCGACCTATAGGGATTTAAGCGACTCCCATTGACAAGCATCGGTAAGACTACACCATCTAATTGTTGTAATTGAACTGCACCACCAGAAGTAATGGAATGAATAAGATACTAACCTAACTAGTGCATTTGTAACTTACCTAGATGCTTGATGAACTTACTGTCGTATAACAGCACCAAATCTCCTGCCGCAAACTATTTTTTATTAATGTAGTGATCATGCCACGCCTTCTGTCGATCCTTCGCAACCTGTTGGTGAAATCTAGCAATAAAGTGGTCTTCTTCAAGTTGGATCAACTGCGTAATTTGTTCTTCTAACGCTTCTACATCATCCGTGCCCATCATTGCGAAAATGTGCAGACTGTGAACAATATACTCCATGGGCATGACTGCCTCTTGCCCATAGACCAGCTTAAATGGTGTCTAACCGGTTATCCGTTTACAAGTAGTGTGATAGGCCCATAGCACCGCTGGAATTTTTAGGTCCCAGTCATCATGATTAGCATTACATACCTTAGTCAAGGTTGCTTCCAAGATTTTGTTGAATGCTTCGACGGTCCCATTCACCTATGCATGGTATGGTGTACTCCTCTTATGTTGCACCTGTAACTCCTCAATTAGCGCTTTCACAGTCCGGTTGATGAATTCACTGCCCTGGTCACTCATTAAGATCCTAGGACACCCAAACCATGTCACAATGTTTTCAAAGATGAACCTCACTACTGTCGCAGCGGTATAATCCACAACTGGTGCAGCTTCCTCCTACCTAGTGAGATAGTCTGTCGCAGTAATGATGTATCACACACCAGTCCACTTCCTTGGTGGATTAATAGGACCCACAAAATCCATAGCCCATTTATCAAATGGTTGCAGAGTCACTTGCAGTACCAGTGGCATCTCATCTTGCCGTGATGGTTTACCGACATGCTGGCAGACGTCGCAGCTCCTCACATAGTCTGCGGCATTGCTATGCAACGTATGCCACCATATTCTGGTGCACAACACCTTCCGCGCAGTAGCCCGACCTCCATAGTGGCCTCCCGCAATTCCTGCATGTGCTTCTTCGAGAATGGGACCCTGCTCATGCAGTAAAATACACCATCGCAAGATTTCATCTGGTCCAAGCTTATATAACTATCCAGCAATTAATTGAAAATCGGAATCCTTTACTACCAGCCGCTTCTTTTGGCCAGTCGACATGTCCTTTGTGGTGACACCAGTAGCCAAAAACTGAATAATTGGTGCATAGTAATCATTTGTGATGTCAACATGGAATAGTTGCGCATCTGGAAATTCGTCATCAATATTGGTCAATTCTTTACCATTCTTGATGCGAGACAGATGATCTGGGCCAATGTTCAATCACCCTAGCTTCAAAACTATTTCAAAATCAAAATCCTGGAAGAGTAACAGCCATCGACAGATCTTTCCCCCCAACACAGGCTTATTGACCAGGTATTGCAAAGAAGAATGATCAATGAACATCTTGAAATGTCCGCACAATAAGTAGTACTGGAGCTTTTGCAGTGCATAAACCATCTTCAAGCCTTCCCTTTCTGTCGTTGTATAATTTCATTCAACAAAAGAAAGATTTCTACTAGCATATGTGATCGGGTGATCCAGGTCTCCCTCACCTAGTTGCACAAGAACAACCCCCCAATGTGATAGAAGAAGCATCGACGTGCACATGGAACTCCTTATCCCAATCAGGAAAAACTAGTCTAGGCACAGAGCCCATCTTGGCTTTCAAAGTTTCAAAACTTCCTTGACATTCCTTAGTCCATTCATAAGCTGCATCCTTATTTAGTAGTTTCTCCATGGGGGAAGTAATCACAGTGTATCCTTTGACAAACTTGTGATAGTATCTGGTATGCCCCAATGTGGCCTAAAGCATTTTGACATTAGTCGATGGTGGTAAACTAAGGATTAGCGCGATCTTCGCCAGATCGACCAACAGATCTTCTTTGTAGACTATGTGCCCCAGCAGCATGCCAAATGGTGCACAAAAAATACACTTTTTATAGTTTAAGGCGATCTGATCCTAGCGACACCTTTCTAGCATCAGCCGCAGGTTGTCCAAATGGTCCCTAATTAGTCCATAGACATGCAGTCATCCATCTACACCTGCAGGAACTTTTGAATAAAATCTTTAAATACAGTGACAACTACGTGAGAGAATACAGCTAGTGCATTCTTCAGCCCAAACATCATGATAGTATATTGAAAAAAACCCCACTTAGTGACAAACATAGTCTTATAGTGATCCTCCTTCGCAATCTGGATCTAGTGGTATCTCGAGAAGCCATGCGTGAAAGAATACATCTCCTGACCGCCTACACCTTCAAGAACTTCATCTATAAAAGGGGTTGAGAATGGATCATGTACACATTCATCATTCAACTTCCTTAGGTTGACGTAAATGCAGATTTCTCCTGTCCTTTTTGTTAGAATAATCAACCCATAGTATTTACCCACTTAGACATTAATTCATTTATTTTGTCTTATTTGCCTAGTCCATGAGTCCCACCATGTGCAAGTTGATAATTGCCTATCCATAGAGGTCAAAATTGCCATTATTGACTCATGGAGCACTTGGGAAAGCCTTAGGAATCAAATCTGCTTTATTCCCGGCCTCCTAGGCGCCCATCTGCTTTTTCTGCTTTATACCCTGCTTTTTCAGTGTTTTAAGGCACATAGGAAAGCAAGACTAGGTGAGGTGAATCAGCTTTGTTGCCTCTTCCTCCTCCACTCTTTCCTCCATACAAAAGCATGTATGAGCTTCCATTTGACCACTCTTTAGCTTACC
>LPNX010308974.1:8190-54058 GCA_001517045.1 Pseudotsuga menziesii | reverse complement strand
TGTTACAGGTCCATATTCAGTCTCCATTGTTGATAATTTTGCATGATCAATTGTTAATTGTTGTGGGTGAAATTAATCTACTGCAGGCCTGAATTTCTACACTTTTATCTTGGACCACCATAGGACTTATCCACTTGGATTATTCTATAGGCTCGATGATCCCAGCACCAAGCATCTGGTCAATATCTCCCTTCACACGGTCCTTGTATCGTGGATTCAGTCGATACAGCCTCTGTCGCACCAGTTTGGAATCTAGTTTCAACATGATTTTCATCTCCCCCAGGTCTCCTAAAATTCCCTTCATCTCTAAAAACCGTGTTAGAAAAAGGTCCTGGAGTTCATGTAGCAGGTCCATGATCTTGGCCATGGTCTCCTCGTCCCAGTAGTCTCTGACATTGGCAAATTTCGGGTTCTCTGCCGACCCAATGTTGAATTTCTAGATCCTTAGCAGCTGAATCATCGAGTCTGTTGGTATGTCGGGGGATGCAACATCGTGGCTTCCTTTGAACTCTAGAATATTAACATTCCACAACTCATCATCATCTTCAGGTTCCCCAGACAAGTTATACCAGGTCATCATGGATTGGATTGAACAATGCGCATGTCAATCAAATGGATAGGAGACATGTGTGACCTTGAGTACTTCGTCGTGGATGATTTGTAAAGCATTGCATACCTTTGGGTTTATGTCCTGAAAACTAAACATTTGTGCAAAACAAACAGACAACTCCTCCCAAGTGGTGATAGTCCTGTGCAACTCTAACGCCACATACCAGGATCTCGGCATTTCTTCCAGAGTGTGAATGAAAGTGTGGACCCATTCATCTTTGGGTCACGATGCCCATAAAGTCTGACACTCGATTAAATGACCGGTGGGATGATTCCATTGGTCATATCTCCCAGCATGATAGACCTCTAAATCGCCGAAGCGCACGATCATCAATCTGCGGCATTGTTCCCAGTCATGGATCATCTATTTGTGTGTCTCCCACCATCGAGTCGAAGTAGCCTTCAGTGCTACATCAAGAGCCAGTATTATTTGCGGTTCAAAAAATTTCTCCTTAAATTCCTAAAATAACTCTGATAGTCTCGACAGTCCTTCATAAATGGGAAACTCAACAGTCTCAATTGCAACATGCCAGAGAGACTATGTAATCAACCCACATTTCCCGAATGATAGATACTTCATGCAACCGATTCTGCCAATTTTCTAGAGCGTCTTCAGAGTTAGAGGACACAGAACTTGCGCTGTGCCATCCAAGTTGACCATTAATGGTAGGAAGGATATAGTCTCTAGAGATATTATAAGTGTGATCTTAACTTCTCCTGACTTCATCCTTTACATCTTCAATATATCAGTGTCCTTCTTGAGGGTCCATAGGAGCAATGAACTTGACATCCTAGTTTTCAAATTTCATACCTCATTTTTTGAAGTTGATAACTTCCATGCTATCATTATCCCATCCAATCCCTAGTAGCGTAGGATAGGAACCTTCATCTTCTATGAATTCTATCACATCAAATTCAGCATGTGTTTTCATACCTTCAATGTTGACAACCATGTTTGAAACACCATCAATGGGGAGAACCTTCGCCTGATTTGCGAGTTGCAGCTGTACCGGCGACGATCCCAATGTTGGATTTCCCATCAATTTCTAGGTTTGCTTGGTCAGAATGTTTACATCTGATCCAATATCCAGAATGACCGAATCAACCTCATAATCTCCAATCTAGACATTCAACCTCATCTCCTTGCCTGTCTTCCTTTTTTGCAAAGAATTCACAACAGAATCCTTCATTGTCTTATCTGGGTGGTGCAATAATGTCTCAAGCTTGACAAGGGTGTCAGAGTCCCTTTCCAACTATAGACAACTCTCAAAGAACTTCCGCAAGGTACCATGTTGTTGCGATGGTCCTGCCTCTACAGATGAATCAAAAGCAAATGGCATATCAACAATTGGTAACTTACCCGAATTTCTCCCGATTGCATTCTTTGCGCCAATGAATGTGTCCTTCTCTGTCGCAATATCAAATGCAACATTTTTCTTACCAGTGAGCTGAACCTACAACTATTTTCCATCGTCTCCAGTTGTCACACCAACATGAGTGATGATCCCAACATTGACATCCTTCATTCACGGCTTGGCCTAAATGGTGGCAACTGTCGATCCTTTATTCAAGTTCAATGGTCGGTTCTAATTCAATGGCTGATTCATCGATTGGTTCTAAGTCTGAGGCAGGTTCTGAGTCTAATTCTGTGGTGGGACCTAATTTTGTATTATCGGTTGGTTCTGTACTTGGAATGTAGGATGATTCTGATTCTACACATTCTGTAACTAAGGAATATTTCCTTCCTGCCATTTTGCAAGCAACTGAGGGCATCTTTCAACATTATGATAATTGGCTACATAGTATGTACACTATGCATGAGGGCACTCCCTCAACCCCTGAACCCTCCGTGGAATCCTCCTCGGACTCCTCCTTGCTGAAACTGCGGTTTTTCCATCTATTGTTGTGGTGGGTTTGGTTGCTAATGGACATAGTGCATGGCTTGAACATATTGTGGCTGATTATACTGTAGTTGTGGTGCCTGGTTATACTGTGGTTGTACCACCATTTGCGGTGGAGGTACAAACTGCTGCTGCAATATAAACTGTTGCTGCGATTGCACGAGGACAAACTACAACAGAGGTGGTGGTGTATAGGTCACTTTTTCTACTGGTTGTACTACTTGTGGCTATGCTTGCGTTGTCCGAGGGTCCTCACCTTTCACAAAGTATGACTCATACATCCTTTCCTGGAGCAAATCATAAGCTCGATAGCTTTTGTCATCATGTCCAACTGACAGACAAAATGTACAATACAATTTTTTTTCCTTGGTAACCATCTTCTGCATGTAATCATAGTTCTCATGTCGATGCCCATAGACCTTACATATGCGACACAATGGTACACCAGCACAACTTAATGGATTTGGGGCTCCCGACAGCAAACAATTCTGAAACGTCAGATAGGTGTCCTTGGTATGTCCGTCTGCATGGCAACGGGTGCACCAAAGATCATCACGATCTTTCTTGGCCTTTTTGATATCTTGCAGTTGGAGTGTCAAATTGGCCAATTGCGCTTGAATATGGTTCATTTCGACTGCAGATTCTCCTACTGGTGATGCCTCCAATTTCATAGTGGTCTCCAGAGGCTCGCTCTAAGTCACAATCTTTTGCTGCATTAGTGACTATCTGATATGTGGTACAAGCATGGTGATGAACCATTCCTTGTGCTAAACATCGCTCATCTGAAAACTGACCCGAGCCATCAATGTCTTAAACCACTAATCAAAGTCCCAAATTGTCTCATTGGGGAACTGTTTGATCTCCTTCAATTCAGTAATATACTGAGCCTCAAATTTTGGATTCTTAAATTCTTCAAATAACCCTGTTTGGATCTCATCCAATGTCTTTGCGGTACCTCCCTGAGGGATCTGCGTGAATCTCATGAACCATTCCAGCACACATCCCCTCAAAGTAGTGGCCAGCTGACTTTCTTAACATCATCATCGACAGTTTGTCGGGTGGTCCAGATCGCCTCACATAAGAACTAGTACTGCTCTGGACCATTAGTGCCATTCCCATTGAATATCTGTAACTTCATTTCGCCGTCTGCCATTATGGGCCTTCTTCCTCCTGCTGGTGCTCTATTACTAGATTATTGCTGACACATCGAGAAAGTTGACGCAGAGTGTGTATTCTTTCCTTGTGGTGGAGTAGTGCATGGAGGCGTGGGCACGTTACTGCTGGGGTTCGATCCTATTATCCTTTTAGGAATAACCTGTGCCTAGTCATCCTCATCGTCACAAAAAGGTCACTTCGTCCCATGTGGTTGTTCTTCATGCTATTTCACTTCTATCACAGTGGGACCTTCTCCTGTCCTCTGCCTCTTCTCTTGAAATCTTGCTCCTCCCCTTGTACAACCACTTGTTTCCTTGGCGACCTTCACATTCTCACCAGAACTCATGCCCATCTACCCCTTACCTTTTCATGCATCTCCCCCCTTCCATTGTGGTGCCTACATCATTCGCACACCAGAGTTCCACTACTCTTGGTCCATCTTTAGAATACCTTTTTCACAGACCAGTTACTTAATGGACAGCTGCAGCGACAACAAGAATCTTCCTCGAGGTCCACTAAAGAACTCTATTTCTGCTTCGCTAAAAGACTTATTGGTGTCGAATGCAAACTCAGTGATGTATCCTTCTAAGATACTATCCAACCACACTTCAACTGCCTGTGATGCCTTATTATTGGTTTCTTGTAACTCCTGGATCAACTCTGGGGTCTAGGATGTTGGTTCTCCTCCTTGAAAGTTTTTCTTCTTCTTAGTGAACCTTGCCAGCCATTCCTGCAAGAGGACAGGAAATTCGCAAAAGAACCATTCGTGAGGACCGTCATGGATATACATGTCCAGCTAGTGGCCCATTGAAAACTTCAAATTCTGATTTTTCAACTTTAGCAAACTCCCACAACTTTAGATCAAACCACCATTCGGTCTCCGGTCGAGTTGGATGCCAAAACATATCCTCCTCTTAATAGCAACTCTGTCCCGGAAATGGAACCATTTATTGGCAAAAGCCACTAACAAAGCCTCGTCGACGGGATTTCCCACTCTGTCAACACCCAGCCAACGCAATCTCCCTACTCACCATCCCGGACAAGTTTTACCCTACCCAGTAACGTTTGCGAAGTAGATGAGGTCTCACCCGAGATGTTCAAGGGAGAGCTGTCGGAACCGAGTTTTCGGTAGTGGGGACGAATGATCTGGGGATCCGACGGGAAAACACCATAACTGCTATATCCAAAGCTTTGCAGTTGACTTTAAGCCATTTCCTCAACTTGCAGAGCATATTCAGAACTTATGCAGTCATTATAGCATCATACAGTTATCACAATATTTCTAATATCGTAGAATTGTTCATAAAACATATCAACTCATAGTGCAACAAATAGTAGCAGACTTTAAAATAGATCGCATCAATATCACAGAAAGAGACTAAATCACAACAACATGATAATAAGACAGGTCGCAACATCATAATTGATTATATTGTAGTAGTGATAATAGACAAGATTTGTGCCACAATTGTCATATCATATTAATCTTGCACAAAGGACCCACATTACACAATTCTTCTCCAAAACCAAAGACTTCATACATCAGGAAAACCCAAATAAATTGCAGATACATAGGAAATTCTTCACAAAACCAGGTCGCACTAGACCTTATGCCCCAATTATCCTCTAATGTGATTCTCCTATGACAATCATAATCCTCTTTTTCCTCCTATCTCCCCCCGATCTACTTGCAAAACTAGATCTATAAATAGGCTTGCGTCATTACATTGATGGTCCACTTCTAACTAACTTATAACCGCTAATGACCTATTACAACAAAACTTGGTCAAATAACATATAAATAATTCAAAGCAGTTATTCTTCCTTCCATCGCACTAATATGGCCTTGTGCGGTGCCACGTGAGGTTGCGTAGCTACCGCGATGCTACGTAACTCACTTACCAAAACCCCTGCAAACACCTACTCAAAACAAGGCTTTGAAGAACAATTTTCACAACATGAAGATGGAGAAGGATGAGACCGTGGCATCATTCTTCACAAATATTTCACAAGTGAATGATCAACTAGTAAGCATCGATGTAGATACAGATGAGAATGATCTTCTACAAACCGCCATCGATGGACTCCCCTCCTCATCCGAGACATTTCTTGATGCGTTGAATGGAAGAGAAGAGAATAGCAATTTCAAAATACTTCAAAATGATTGCATCCAACAAAAAGGGCACATCCAGAACAAGATGGTGAGCACTAAGGAGGAGAATCTTTCCCTCACAAAAGGAACCAAGAAAGAAAGAAAACGTTTTTCACCCAAGAACACTTTCTGTGCAAAGAATAAATAGATCCATAAAGGTATGGACGAATCAAAATTAATATGTTTTTATTGTAAGAAGTAGGTCACTTCATATGGGATTGAAATGCAAGGAAAAGAAAATAAGGAAGATTTCATGCATCCACCGCCATAGAAGGACGTGAACCTTCTCAAGATAAATCATCCAAGGAAGAGGATGATTGAAAGGAATAATTCATTTAGTGAAGAAGAGCATTCACTCTTGATTTCATGGGATCCTTATTCCCATCCAGAGACACACCTTCTAGTACATGCATTAAGTTTTCTTTTTTGCAGTGTTGTAAGTTGCAGTGAATGAAGGACTCCACCTATGTCTGCAAGGGTGCAGAGATCAAGAGGGATCCCACAAAAAAAATAAAGTACTTTACATTTTTTATATGTTTTTATAAATCATATGTATTTTTATTTTTTATGTTTCATGACTGTCATATAGATTTGTATTCCTGGACTTGGAAATGTGTTTAGTATATACATTCTTTTTCTCAATCCTTATTGGCATATTATCAATCTCATGAGTCCATATTTTGTGAGATGATATAGGGATTATATAAGACTTATATAGGGCTGATATATACTCATATAATACTAATATAAGGATGAAAACATCCTCCATAAGACGTGGGATTTAGGGATGCATGATTGTTTCATAAACTGTGAACATAAGACTACATGGTTGGCCAGATAGAGGGCTTCATGCTTACCTCGTGAGATATGAACATGGGGTTGTATATTTCTTTCGTAAAATGAATTTTTTGGACTGATATAGGGCTACATATCAGTATATAATATTATAATGGATTATGTTAAACCAATTGGTCAATATATGCACATAACTATGTAAATCATATCAGTTTATTGAGAGTATTTCATGTGAATAAAATTCATGAGTATGAAATGGTTCTAACCATTAGAATAATTTTCTTGTAGGGAAAATTAACATGCCCTTGTATAAAAATTAAATAAGTACATGAATGTAGAGTCATTCAAATGAGTGATCCTGAAAGAGAATAGTTTGGAAGGTTCCTATGTCTCTTGGAAAGCAGACAAAATAGATGGTTTAAATATATTCTGATAGATGTGAAGAATCCTGAAGATATTCTATCTTATTTAAGTTCATGTGTCAAATAAGAGATTTATATATATATGAGCATAAGTCTCCATGATGGAGGACCCATATTATGATTTTCACATTTACATGGTGAAGAGGGAGTTTCTAGTCTTGCTAGTTCCTAAAGAACATGTGTAACTAGTTGATGTACCTCATGTAAAAAGGAGATACGCATGATGCTCATAATTCATAAGGAAACTCGAAAAAATATTCAAGAATATTGTCATGATATTATGATTAGAGGTGTGTCAATCACCAGATAAGATTTTCCTTAATTAAGGAAAATGTGCAGCTGAGAACCTGAAGAGTTTCAGGATAATGAATTAAAAATACATGGCCATCTATATGAATAGAAATATTAAGTTTAGATCAAATTTGAAAGATCTCAAAAGTTAGTTGAGATGAACCTGGTTAGTCACAGGTCACAGAATCAGTCATGTGCTTTATAGTCTATACATATACATGTACATAGCATGTGTTGTGGTACCTACTTGGTACAAGTGTACGTGTACTCAGATATGTCTTGGTCAGTGAAATAAAGTTTCAAACATATATGAAATCTGACTAGTATAGTGATTGAGGAATATCACATGTGTTGCTCTAGATAGATCATGTTGAAAAGCAATAAATATTTTTTAGGTTTCTATCCAGTTATATTCAAGACATGGTACATATCCATAGATGAGCAACATTTCCAACATACTTACGAAAGCCTCTATCTGGGACAAGCTTAGTATAGTACAAAAAAACCCTTCCAGCTGAAGAGGGAGTATTTATGTGTCTTCATAGGAAATAGTAGATAAAATCCCCATTAGTTAGTCATGTTACATGACTTAGGCAGCCAGGGGCTATGGTATCTTGTGGAGAGAATCCACATGAGCAGAGACATGGTCGAAGTCTCAGAGACTATTGATACTCAAGAAGAGTTATAGTCTATATTCTTGTAGAAACAATTAAAACTATCAGAGAGGCAGTTGGGGTGCTTTAATATAAAGAGAAGGATCATTGTGATGACTTGAAGAACATCACAGAGAATGGACAGCTCACAGAGAACTTCTCCAGATAGAAAAATATTCAAGAAGTCAACAAATGTTGAAGAGTGGAAGAAAAGATAAGTCTTTATTTCTGCATGTTATTACACATTTGTTATATAATGTTGTATGTGATGAATTGAAAATCCATGGTTTCTAGTTTATAGAAACTTCATTCTGGATTGGATCTAGATGATGCTACTTTGTGTAAGTAATTGGTTGGTCTTTGAGCAGACCTATTGTATTTTATGATTTCTACTAGGTATATGTTTAAGTACCTTTGAGGTACATTAGAATAGGTCGCTTTATTGTATTTGATACATGTCATACCTATTATTTGATTGTGCTATCCAACTATTTTTTTAGCCTGAGATAAGTGATTTAATTTGAGGCTAGTACTACAAAAGCTAAGTGTATTGCAGCTAGTACTACAGAAGCAAGATGTATGTCTGAGAGTAATACAAAACAAAAATGTGTTTTGCGGATAGTACTACATACTGAGGAGTAATGTAGCTTGGGAAGTTATATACTAGGGTGAAAGACTTGAGCCTACAGTCATTAGGTGTTAATAGTCAACATTTCTTGAAAACGCAATATGTGTGTTATGATAAAAACACATTGATATGAAGTTTTAATTCAATGAATTCATGGTCATGTAAAATGAATTCCAGTACATAGGTACTGATGAGCATATTGCAAATTTGTGAAAATCCTCTATATGTGATGAAGTTTAGACACTTTCGAGATAAGATTGCTATGGAAGAGAATGACTCCCTCCTTAAGAGGGAGTGTTGAGAGTACATCTTCAGTAATTATTCTCCATGACATTATGTTGTATTAAGTTCTGAGACTTGTGTTGTAATCAAGTCTAGAATCTATGTTGTTATTAGGTTTAGATATTCTCCTTGACCTTATGTTGTATTAAGGTTTGAGACTTGTGTTGTATCAAGTACGAAACTTCTATTGTATTAAGTTCACATGACATTGGCATATTTGGGAGAGATGCTTGTACTAGGATCTTATGGTTAAGATCATGACCTTATGTTAAGGTCTCAGACTTGTGTTGTATCAAGTTCGAAAATTATGGTGTATTAATTTCACATGACTTATGTTGTATTAAGTATCGAGGATATACTATGTGATGTATGGCTAGTCATGGTAAACAAGTGCTACAAGTCTCATTTATGGATCAGCTACCCCTAGAGTGATTTACTTTAGCATGTCACTGTATGACCTAGGGTAATGCATATGATCATAGGTTCATAACAATTCTTATGAGTATGTTATGATATAGATTTAATGAAAAAACATATGTACCATGCAAAGAAAATTAATATGAGCACAGAGATAGAGAGAGAATTCGAATTACCCATGCATAACCTCCAAGTGAAATTGAATTAATAAGACATCAATTGAGTCTTAGTTGTGATAAAACAAGCTCAATTAATTAAGGAATCAAATCCTTAAATTATGCAAGTGGTTCTTGAAGATGACATTGATGGAGAAACACTAGTTACATCCAATTATGTTTAGTTACATTCAGTTTTGTTCAGTTACATTCAGTTTTTTTTAGTTACATTCAATTCTATTCAGTTTCATGCAGTTCCATTCAGTTGCATGTAGTTCCATTCAGTTAACAACTCAGTTAGAGACAGTTAAACTCAATTAATTAATGGAGGGTATATATGGAGTTCCAACTTGACACCAAGTTAGTGAGGGTGCATGGTTGAAGATAAAATAGTGTTCTCAATGTTAACTACTTACTGAAGCATGTAATATTCGTTACCTTCTTTGTATGACCTAATTTGACTTGTTATTAAAGTGTTATGCACTTGGAAATATCATCATAGTGTTCCATTTTATCTCTTCTCTCTAGTGCTCTCGGAGAAGGCAATCTGCTATTATTTTGTAATCATTGGCTGCCAATTATCAATCATACTCTAAGATTGTTTGTTGGGTTTTTTATCCTCCAAATCAGTGGAGGGTTTTACCAGAGTATATCTTGTGTTCTATGGTTTTATTTATGTCTTTTGAATATTGATGAGATATATATGCATTGTTATTATGGATTAAAGTTTTAAATTTCAATTATCCTCATATTTTTTCTCAATCACTAACACAATTGAATCTATTACTATCAAATTCCCTGTTCTTAAAAGTTTTCCAAGCTCACTACAGTTTTGGCAAGTTAGGAGTTTATAAAGGTTTGTATTTTAGAAAATAATATGAAACTCATATCTAATGTGGGTGTAAGCAGGGAACTCTAAGAGAAATTGGTTTTCACAATCAACACTCATAGACTCACACAGATGGAAAACCCTTTCTGCCCATGGAATTTTAGGAATAGACCAACGCCCTGATTCGCTATGGAGTTCATGAGGGTTCGTTCTAATCTTGGTTATGTTAATTTTCTTCCATGAGATAATTACTACCGAGAGATACTTCTGATCTTCCAAATTAGGATTAATGACCTCCTTATAGTATCTTAATTTTCTCTTAACCGCTAAATTTTCTTTATTGGGTCATGGATTTGTCCATATTTTCATCACCTATTGACATACATTTCATCTCTCTTCATATTATTATCCATTTATCATTCCATTTCCCATCTATTTGTTGTAAGTGCCCGTAAAATACCATGCTATTTCCATTGATGCTTTAGTGGTTACCCATGATTATTTTCCTTTATTTTTAATGAATTGAAGACTATTATGCATAATTTTACTGATGATGGTTTATGGAGTGATTTTTCATATTAACAGTAGCAACACTCATGGTTCAAGCCTCCAGCTCATGATCAAAATACCTTAACCAAAAATGCATGTCATATAAGAACACCTTGATTCGTGTCTTGATTTGCAGGAATATGGAAAATATTCTCAAAAATATAGCACATGGGTTTTTTGCGTAACGAATTCAATTACCTGAATCTCAAAGAAATTTCCAAAAAAAACTACGGTTTATAAAGTTGGTTCTCTAAGCGTGTAATTCCCATATTTACTGTTGCAACCGGTTTTCCAAATTAACAAATTTGTTGAAACAAATCAAGTTGGGGATTTGGTTTCTCATTCTCTTGAGAGAAATTTATGTATAAATATGTAATCAATCTCGTGAGAAAGGGAGGGAAGATAGAAAGTAATGTTATGCTATAGGATTTGATCCAGAATCTATTGTAATGATTTCATTCTGATAATACATGTTGGCAGTTTCTTAATTCTGGAGTTGTAGACTTTCATTGTGGAGATCCATCTCTACTCAGTGGAGGAAGAGCCCTCTTCCCTGAATAGATGTTGATAGTGTTGATTGTAAGTGTGTTATTTTGTAGTTTTTTTTATTATTTAGTTCATGCTTTCATTCATTAGATTTATCATAGTTATTTTTATTATTCAATTCATGCTTTCATTTATTATATTTATCATAGTTGTTTTCCTGTTAATTCATTTTGATAGATCGTTGGCCAACATAGCATTTCTTTCAAATTTATGTAGTTAGATCTTGCTTCATAAGAGTTGATTTTATTTTCAGATTTAGAGTGTGATTTTATGAATAGGTTTAAGGTTTGATTTACTTTCAAGAAAGTGTGATTTAATTTACAAAGAGTTTTGATTTCATACCAATAGATAACAATGTTAGGTAGAAATTGTGCTTGCATAGATATTGCATGATAACTTTGAAATAAAAGACTTCCTCGAGTTGAAAATTTATGTTTTGGTAGTTTCAGCTATTTAATTAATTATACAATTAATCCGACCAACATTTTGGCATCGTTGACGAGGAAGTTATCAATGGTGCAAAAGTACATCTGACATTGTTTTGTAGATGCATTGTTAAAGTAGGGCATGTAGGTTGCATGATTACTTTTCAGTTTATTGAGTTTGCTTTGAGTGTGTTTTTTCTTCTTTCTTTGCATTCAATTTTATTTCATTTTTAACTTTTGGAGCATAAATCTTATCATTCCCCTTAGTGGTTTTGTAAGCACCACCCATTATACTAACAAGTTGACAGGAACATTCGAAGGAGGAGCCTCAAGATAAAATGTGAAGAATCTAAAGAATAGATGGCATGTAAAAAAGATGTTGAAGTTGTTACCTTTGAATTTCCCATCATAGATTCAAGGAGAGTGGCACCAACGAAAAGCATTCCCCCACATGTTCTACCAAATTTTCACGGTTTGGAAAATGAAGACCCTGATGTATTTTTATTTCAATTCGAAGTACTTTGTAGAGGATATGGTTATTGTGTTAATGATCAAAAGTTGAATGTGTTTCCCCTTACACTAAAAGGAACAGCCCTCCGATGGTTCATGAGCCTCGGTGGGAATTGTATACAAACTTGGGAAGACATGAAACATATATTCTTGAAAAGGTACCAAGATTATTGTAGGTTCAATGAAAACATCTTCGAAATGACACAAGGAGAAGAAGAGAGTCTAGAGGAATGCATGGAATTATTTCAATATAACCTCCAAAGATCCAAATAAAGGAAACTGGGGAAGGAGACCTTGAAAACACTTCTATTCAAGGGAATCCAAGCTACATATTTAGAAATATTAAATATGATGGGAACAGGTAATGTATTTCAGTTAGCATATGGTGATATTTGTGAGTTATGTAGAAGTCATTCAAGAGAAAACTTCAAGACCGGTAAGAATTCTAAGGAAATTTTATCTCTATTTTATCTGTTGCAAAAATAAGAGTTTTACGAGCTGAAAGTAGTAATTTATTTGAAAATTCTAATGCTGATATCAATTGTTCACTAAATTCACAATTGGTTGTTTTGCAGGTTAAGGAAAAGCATGAGGAATTTGAAGAAATAGTTTTCCCTCAGTGCCAGAAGAAACATCTTGCAATGGATTGTCCTTTGGATAGTATCACAATTTGTGGCATATGTGACTTGGATCATTCCATAGATCGTTGTCCCTCCTTACCAAGGATGAAAGAAACATATCAAAGAGATATGGGAGTTACAACCAACTCATCTCAACAGGAATGGAAACCGTGGCCTACATGTATGGTTCAAAAATCTATCCCTCCATTTCCTTACTCTCATACTCAATTATTGAATACTCTTCCACCATGGAAGTTGTTGTAGCCTCAATTTAACTCTTACCTACCTTATCCATAAGGTTGGAATGGTCTATCTTATGATCACACCGACATTCTCCCTCATGATGCAACACAACTTGGTGATTCAATATCAAACTCACAAACTAATCCTCTACATCAACCACATCTATCTTCTCATCAAACTCCTTGGTATCCAACACAATTTCCTGTCCAATCCACCTTACACCCTAACTATAATAAAGCAATACAAAATTCTTACAATACTGAACTTCAAAACTTTCCTACATTTCCCTCATGTTCTACCTCACCTACACCGCTGCAAAAAGATGATGAACTGTTGCAGCAAATCCATACGAGGCCTGAACATGTTTTAAATCCAAGACTTGAAAGTGAAGTTTCTTGTCATCATCAACAAATTTGATGAAGAATAGACATTGGAACCAAAAGTATCCTTCACATCATTAGATCTGAAGCTCTTATGCATTGAGGAATATAAGTTTACTAAGGAGATTCATGGTGTAACATCCATGAGAAATCAAGAGAACAAAGACTACATTGAAGCTTGGTTTCAATCTGTCATTGGTTTGCAGCATCATTCCATACTGCACCAATTCTTGCCACCATCATTTCAAGGGAATTTGATCTCTCATATCCTAGCATTCATAAAGTTATATTTTTCTGTTGGGAGTATGAGCATACTTGAGTCACTTTTTTGAAAGTGGCTCCATTGGAAATATGCATACACTTGATCAATTTTTATATTTCCAAGTAGAATAGGGTATGATAGAATAACAGAATAAAACCATGCTTTTGTTTTTTTTTATTTTTTATTTTTGAATAAGTATGATCTTTTCACGCACCTTGTTCCGATCTGGAAGATCATAAAGTAGAAAGATAAGGAATGGGTATGAGATGTTTTTAGGAATGATTTGGAATTGTTGACTATTTGAACAAAATGCTTCAATCATTTTTGTCTTCAATGTTCAAAATTTAATTTGTCTCTATTTGTTACAAAAAAGAAAACTTTCTTGAAAACAAAATTACAATAATTAGGGAAGGTGAAGGAAGGATCCACAGGAAAATGAACCAACAATTATGGAACCCTTCAAGCTTGAACTTGGGCATGAATTTGTTAGCCGCAACACCCAACTGGGACTGTTAGTTGTAACAGTGAGATGCAACACCCAGTTGTGACTGTCAGTTGTAACAGTGAGCTACAACACCCAACTGTGACTGTCCTGTAGGTGAGAATTTATGATTTTGAGATACGTGTGTGTTGCAAATCATGGTATGTATTTAGTTTTCATTTATATTTAACACATCCATAAAAATACACATGACTTATTTCAACATTATATCATTTTTAAGAGTTGCAGTTGTGACTACAACAGACTGTGTAAGTTCATCTAGGAGCTCAATGCTTGAAATTTTTGGTATGGGTGTCTGTTATATTTAAATTTACATCACTAAAAACATTCATACCTATTCCAGTCACTTTTTGGAGTCCAAATTTCATTTATTGAATTTTTATGGCATTTTAGCTTGAAATTATTATTGAAACAAAGTCGGGACAGCCTGTTTTTGGGAGACCAAATGGAATTATTTTTAAACCCTGTTTACATCCAAAGTATCCCTTTGAATATAGTTTCCAAAACAATTTGAATTTTTGAGATTGGGCATCAAACGAAAAATTTATGGTCAAAATACTAATGGGGTGTCAAGCAGGCAGCTTAGGAACAGAGTTGGGACAGTCAATTTTTGGATGATTTATTGGAAATATCTTGAAAACCTATTTCATAGGTATATTCCCCTATTAATATATTTTACAATGCAATTTTAATCACTCCATTCCGATATCGTATGCAAATTTTATGACCAAAATACCGATTGCCTATCACAAATCAGCATTCCTAAAACTCTATTTTCTAAACTATTCATTGGCCTATTTGACCCATCAATTATTATTGGATTCAAAACTTTTTTCCATTGGATATCCCTAAATTAATATACTTTAATCTCCAATTGGAATCACATCAATCCATTATCAAATGAAAAAGTTAAGCTTAAAACCGTGACTATGGTTTAGTCCAAAATTCGAAAAACACCTTGTCATGGAGGATGTTACTGAGCAATTTGGAATATGATTACATAGAATTTTAAAAACCTGTTTCTAAGAGACATATACCTATAAATGTACTTTCATTTGGTTTTGAAATCACTCAAATTGGACGAGGAACGAATAATTTATGATCGAAACACTGCCTTTAAGTATAATTTATCATTGTTCTCCCACAGGTATAAATTGAATTTGCTTCGTTCATTTTTTTCTTGGATTTTTTTTATAAGTAATTGCTTGTTGTTTTTTTCATAAGTGTTGGGTGAAGAGAGACCAATCACCTCTCTTCTTCCATCATCTCATATTTTATTGCAAGCAAGTGCTAGGTTTTTGTAGGTCCTTGGAAGAAGAAGGTCAATGCATGCACAAGTGACTTAGTGAAGACATATTATCAATTTGTAAATGGATTGAACATGTAAAAAATGGATATATTGATTTGAAAACCATACCAATGTTCCATAATTCAAGTCCCATTGCTACATGCCAATAATCCTTTAACAATTGCTACCAAAAGAAATCTCTCAAGGAGCCAATTGCACTATGGTAGATTCATTCACCCTCCTCATTTCAAAACCCTAAAAATCCATTCATGTCAAAGTCCCATTTTCCACTACTTAGGTATTCAACCTTAACTTTTTTATTTATCATCACTACTACATCACGACTTCACGTATACTTTCCACTTTTGAGCTTCATGTTGGTTTTATTTTTCACTATGATTCTTCATAATAATTTATTTTGTACTCGTATTGGATGATGTGGAATTCATTCAGGTCCAACTTCCAAGGGTCTTGTGCCATCGACTCCAACACATCATCTGGGATCGAGATTAGAGTTTTATAGTGCCTTGGGATCTGCATGAATCAATGACAGATTTCCTTGTTGTTATTCATGGGGATTCATCAATGCCTCTTGATTGACAAATATTGCAGGTGACTCAACTCCAACAACTTCATCCGTGCCTATCAAGATGCGCTAAGGTACTTTAGATCTCACTGTCATCAAAGGTGAGTTGCTTCACATTGGTTAACGACATACATTAATGGCCAGTAATCCAATGATTTCTTTCCATGGTCAACTTCGGCACATTCATTCGCATGGTAAGAATTGTACCTCGGTTTTGTAGCAGATGAAGATTATGTGATCTAATGGTTTCAACAATAACTTGCAACGTCATTTGTTTCAGTAGTTTTGCAATTCCTTTCCATTTTCTTCTAGCAGTTAGCAGTCTTAGATGCAGCCAACACAACATCATTTCAGATCAGATTCAGTCTCAAACAGTTTCATCTCTCATATACATTTGTCTCAGCATCAAATCGACCTACATAGCTCCAAGAGACATCAGTCTATTCATGTCAACCAAGGCTTCCATGGAGGTAAAACTTGAGGTAAAATAGCATGATTTTTTATTTATTAAAGATTTAGGAATATGTCATGAAGAACCACTGAGCATTATCCATTTCCATTTTCTATATAGCATTTTTTATCCATCCATTTACATCACTGCCCACTCAATTCTAACACGTCATCATTCACACACATCCAAATCAAGTCCTTCCTTACACTCCCTTGTTGATGTATATGTAACTTCGGAATATATTCACTTGTATATTTCATGTATTGTACCCCGATGTTTATTCCTAGAAGTATCTGTAATGTAATTGAGTCATGTCATGCCCCGATGTTCCTATCAAGAGATTCTATAATGTAAACAAGTCATGTCAAGTCATTATGGGTAACCCTCTTATTGATCAAGGGTTAAAGTCCCTGTAGTTCTGGGGCACTAGGGTTATTAGACTCTCCTAGAGAAGTTGGCCCTGGTAGGGTTTAATCAACTCGAGAATTAGTATAAATAGAGAGCTAGCCTCTCTATTTAACACACACTCACTCACACTCAGTTGTAGCGCATAGCTTAGGAAGAAGTAGACATGGGGGCAAGGAAGAAAGAGGTTACTGCTATCGAGATATCATCTTACTATTTTGGGGTTTTACTTTTGGTGTTGATTCTATCTCTGAGGAAGTTGCGGGGTTTTCTCCATTTATGGTTTCCCCAAGGAAAAACACTGTGTTCATTGTCTCTTGTGTTTGATTGTTGTGCTTGTTATTCTCTCAATTAAATATCCTAACATAATGCTAGCTTGAATGATAAAATTCTAACATGGAATCAGAGCTAACCTGAGAAGAAGACACTGTGCAGTTGCGGGAACTAGGGCTTCCTACTTTGTGGATATCTCTCCACAGATTTTCAGAAAAATAAGGTTGGAATAACTCTCCTCCCTAGGGCACATCTTTCTGTTGAAGCAGAATCCAATTCTGAGGTTTTTCAGTTTTGGACCCAACACTACTGCCAGAAATTAGGGCTTTCCACAGAAGTGGAATTTTTCAGTGAGCCCAGGCCTGGACTGATCTCCTCCCAAAAATAGAAATTTAGAGATCAATATCAAAGCATTTGGTTGGATAGAACTTCGAAAAAGCAAAACCCTAATCTGCTCTTGAACCAACACTGCAGAATTCCAGCTCCAAATCCAGATCTAATGTCTTGACCTAGTAAGATATAAATATTTTGTATTTCCATTTGAGGTTCTCAGTTAAGATGTCTCATCATACCAAGCTTAATGGAAATCTAGAGGGAGCTGATAACTTCTGATCCTGGAAGTATAGGATCTTCCTGGTCCTGGAAGAAAATGAGTTGGACTCGTATATCAATGAGGAGGTTCTAGTTCCAAAGGGAGATGAGGCTAAGGCCTTACACAAGAAGAAATTGGTTATGGTAAAGAGGATTATTGCTAATTCAATCAAGAATCACCTCATACCACAAGTGTCCTCCCTAAAGAAACCTAAAGCTATGTTTGATGCCCTAACCAAATTATTTGAAGGGAAGAACATAAACCGGAAGATGAATCTGAGAAACCAACTGAAGAATGTAAAGATACAAAATGATGAGACCATCTAGTCTTATTTTACAAGGGTCTCTCAGATCAAGGAATAGCTGGAAGCAGTAGATGAAGAAGTGGAGAATGCAGAGGTTGTGATGACCACCTTGAATGGTCTCCCTAGATCATGGGACTCCTTTATTCAAGGGATATGTGCCATAAAGAAGTTAGTCAAGTTCAACAGACTATGGGAAGAATGCTCTCAAGAAGAATCTCGGATAGCAGCTTGAGAAGAAAATATGGGAAGTGAAGATCAAGCCCTCACAGTTCATTCCAAGAAAAGAAAAATAAGTTCTCATCACTCCAGAGGTAAGCATTTCTATAAAACTAACTCTAGAAAATATTTGTCTAGAAGCAGATGTTCTACATGAGATGAAGTAGGACATTTTGCAAAAGATTGTCCTAAAAGACAAAATAAGAAAAAGGGAAACAAGAGAAGACATCATGCACATGTTGCAAAGGATGATGAACCATCCAAGAAGAGAACCAGATATGAAAGTGAAGATTCTTCAAGTGATGAAGAATATGTCTTGATTTCTGCTCTCACAGGAAACATCACACATGGAAGCAATGATTGGATTATAGACAGTGGGGATTCCAAACATATGACAAGATTCAAAGAGTCCTTTGTAAAACTTTTAGAACATGAATCACCTCACAAGGTGAAACTTGGAGATGACTACCAGTATCCAATAAAAGGTAGTGGGGAATCCTCCTATAAGCTAGACTCTAGAAAGTCTATGAAGATGCAAGATGTATTGTTTGTACCAGGATTCAAGAAGAACCTTCTCTCCATATATGCATTAGATGCAAAAGGCATGAGGGTTGCATTTATAGATGGCCAAGTTATCATGTGGCCAAAGGGAAAGACTATTAATGATGCAGTAGTGTTTGGGGAATAAGAAGGAGGTCTATACAAATTGAAGGGCCATCTAGAACAAGCCTTGGTACATGACACAATAGAGCCAAATGAAATTTGGCATAGAAGTCTTGCACATGTGCATTACAGAGCACTACCACTTGCAAGCAAAGATGTTGAAGGTCTTCCAGAAATTCAAGCAAAACATGATGGGGTCTGAAAAGGATGTGTGAAAGGAAAGAACACAAAGAAGACATTTCCAAGTAGCGAGAGCAAAGCAAAAGGAATCTTGGAAATCACCCACTCCAATGTATGTGGTCCAATGTCATCAAGTTCACTAAGTGGGTGTGTATACTTGTTTCTTTTATTGATGACTTTTCTAGGAAGACATGGATTTACTTCATGAAGACCAAAGATGAAGTATTCAAAAAGTTCAAGGAATTCAAATCCTTGATGAAGAATCACATAGAAAAGAAGATCAAGACCTTTCGATCAGATAATGGCGGAGAATTCACATCAAATGAATTCAAAGAGTTATGCAAAGACCCAGGGATTAAGTGGGAGTTGTCCACTCCATATAATCCACAACAAAATGGGATTGCAGAAAGGAAGAATATAACTATCATGGAAGCTGCAAGAGAAATGCTTCATGATCAAGATCTTCCTATGCATCTATGGGAAGAAGCTGCCAGAAAAGCGGTGTATGTATAGAACCGTACTCCACACAGAGTACTCGAGAACAAGACACCTAAAGAAGTCTTTTCCGGCAAGAAACCAGAAGTCATCCATCTTAGAATATTCAGCTGTCCAGTGTACATACACATTCCAAAAGAAAAGAGGAAAAAATTTGTCAAAACCCCAAATTTTCACAAAAACTTAAAATTAAAATTTTTAATGTAATATAAAGTGTCTAATGTCGCAATTTGATAACTACTAGTGGCTAGCGGAAAAATGAAACAGTTAACAAAGGTAGTTATTAACTTCAACACATAAAAACTAATACCACTTTAACTTTGGGATGTTATGTATATGACCTGCATTCATTTGCTTCTGGTTGTCCTGATGATTTGATTTTGTCAAGTAGGTGAGAAGTTATGTTCTAACTGGGGCTTACTTAGCAATTGCTAACTTAGCTGGATTTCTGGATCTTACAGATTCAACAGGTAAATTTTTGAACAAGTAGGAGTTTCTTAAAGTGTTAAATCCAGATGTATTTCTTTAGCATATATAAAATGCTAGAGTAAAATTTGATTAATAGAGTTCAAGGGTACTATGAGGTAAAGTAAATTTTTATTTATTTGTTTTTCACCTCTGACAGTATTTTAATTTTATGTCGTAAAGACCAATATCCTTGCCATACTAAATGTTTTTCACCAGCATGACTTCTATTTCATAAATTCTTCTTTCCAGCTATAAGCTAAGCTACTTACAAGTTCTACATAGAGCTCATGATTTAATATAATGACACTTTTACTGAAACAAGATGTTTACTGCTATTGTTATTTCTAATATTCAATAAGCTGCTTATGAGCATGAATATAGTTCTAAGACTTTCAGAGAGGAAGTTTACCATAGAACACTTAGCTCTACTTTAATTTTACTCTAGTAGAAAAGAATTATCAGCTTATTATTTATATACAATTATAAATGTTCACTTGCACAAATAGTCATCAAGTTATAAGTATCGTGGTAAAATTACATTACCTTAGTTTTACTACCTTATATTTACCAAGTCTAGTCTAAACATTGGTTTGATTATAAGAATTTGGTTCTTTATGGAAACCAAAATATCACTACTTCCAAGAAGTCTCCCATCTATGACACTGTCAACCTTATGCAAATGTAAAAGTACTGCTTGTATAGAAAATATTACCTAACTCTTGTTTACAAAAAGTTGAACCTAAGATATTAACCTTACCAACTTTGATTTTGCATAATCACTAATGTAAACATAGCATTACTCCTTTAAAATAGGGTTTGTGAGAAGAATCATTAGGAGTACTATTGACTATAAGTCAAAGGCATAAACTTCAATAATGATCTCCACTTATATCCATTTACCAATGATTGAATTTAGCATCACTCAATGCAAATGATAATTATTTATAATTATGTCTTAACAATAGATTGATTGTAGTGTTATCGAAAGGCACTTACAACGAATTGACTTTATACCAAAATATAATATTGGTTGTATTAAATATATGATTATACCATAGGTTGATTTCAATGTTATCCGACACACAATGATATGTTATCAAACCTTAACATTAGTGTTAAAACAAAGTATGATTGGCAATAATATCATTTTTCCTTGACAATGCAGGAACTATATGGTTTGACCCATAGCTTGACTAAAAATTTCAGTGGGCACATGGAGAAGCCTCCACCATGCAATGAACGAATTAAAAGCTTGTAACGTAACCCTATCTTCTTCATTCTTCTACGAGGGTTTGGCTATGCACTGTCTAGTTTCTTTGCGGTCATGAGAGGCTCATTGTTTACATTTTATAGCTCCGTTTTGGGTGTAGTGAAGTGCTGCAACTCTTGTATAAGAGTTGAGTGATACACAACTCGTATATTGGTTTCCTTCTGCAAGCAGTGTATTGCTGTGAGAGTGGTTTCACTTTCTCAGTAGTTTAGAGTGTTGGTTCTTAACATTGCCCTTGCTATAGCTTTTAACTTGCTCCATCATCTGTGTAAAATTTGGAATGTGAACCCCGCTGCCTCTGTCACAGGTTAACATGAGGGTTTGATCTTCAAGGCGTTGTTCATCGTGCTGGTTCGATTCCTCCTCAGTTCCATATTTATTCGCCTTCAGGTAAATATTTTACCATACTATTATTATAAAATTCAAGTTACAGTTTTAGTATTAGAACATATAGCTTCTAAATTAAGTCTTCGGTCTCGCTTGCAGGTTACAGTTTGTCTTCAGGCTTGGAAGAATCCTCTCCAACGCTGGTTGTATTCATGGCCAAAATGGGTAATCCCTGGTTTATGTGGCATCTCCCTGCTTGCAATGGTTAAAGGAAAAAGGGTTACAGTTGGAAAGGAAGCACGGCTTCGGTGCCTCCAATGTTTAGATGCTTAGTTTCAGTGATTACTTAGTTTTTGTTATTAAAACCCTTACATGTTGCAAGGTAGCTCCGGCTTATATGCCGTGACTTGTATTCAGCTTTTCTTGACCTGTAAAAAGGATTTACAGCCTTATGGCTTGGTAATATCATGCTCTGTTTCTTAAAGTATGGAGGTTTCTCTTGTTCTCATGGTTTTCAATTGACTTCTATTCCGGATACTCTGTTATTTATACTTGGTATTGTAAATGATACTACTGTAAATTAGGTTGTTCTTCTTTACTGTCAGTGAAATATATTTACTGTTAAATATTTTTATTGTAAATAAATAAGGTTATTGTGAAGACTGTACCTCAGTAGTAAAATCTATAAATTTATATTTATTAGTTAGGTTAGAATAGCTAGGGTTTAATGGAAGAGAACCCTTATATAGAGGTATTCTTAAATTAACTATTAAATGAGCACTGGTTTCTTCTATTTCGTTATTACACGAGTATT
This sequence comes from Pseudotsuga menziesii, assembly GCA_001517045.1. NCBI lineage: Eukaryota > Viridiplantae > Streptophyta > Pinopsida > Pinales > Pinaceae > Pseudotsuga > Pseudotsuga menziesii. The sequence goes on along the minus strand of LPNX010308974.1, from coordinate 31,400 downwards.
GATGTTATTTAACCTATTTTTAAGAAGTTTTTTTTTTAAATAAAAGAGTTTATAAATATATAATAAGTTCTTGAAATAAGACTGTAATTAGTCTAACACATAACTTACAGTATTCTAGTTTAATTTTTTTACTCTGTTATTATAGAATATGTTTATAAGAAGATAAAAAGAAGAACTAGGGTTTCGACCCTCAGGTTTAACTTGCACAGGTTATAAGCTTGTCTGGTAAATAATTATTTCCTGAATAGGTAATTTGTTAGTTTTATTCTATTTACTGTTTACATTTATATTTGTATTTGTTTACTGTTCTGTAACTTCGTAAAGATTCAGAGCTTTGTAAGGATTAGAATAATAACTCTGTAACTCTGTTTACTTTTTATAAATAGATAGTTTGTAAACATAACTCTATTCTAGTTTACATTAAATAATAGTTTAAGACAATAGATTTAAAATGTGGTTAACACCTTGTTTATATACTTAATTGTATCTTCTATAATTTTTATTGTATCAGTATACTTTTTACTATAACTCTAGTGTAGTTTTATTGTTTCTTTTCCAGCATTATATTTAGTTTTACTCAGTAAAACAATAAACATAAATAAACCATAACACTGTTATTTCCATAATAATTTTAAACACTGAATAAATTACTTGCTATCTAAAGATACGGAATCCTATCTAATATTTCATTCTCTTATGAGCTTCTTTCCTCTACTTAAAGCATTCTAACTGTGTTAGGGTACGACCTGGTTTCCAGGTGTGGAAAAACACATTCTAGAAATTTATTTTCATTCTAACACATTACTTTCTAAATCAACTTCATGTCTTTAACAATCTAATAACAATACTAACTCTAACATTTCACAAACCGAAATTTAACATTCATATATCAGTCAAACTAAGATTTATTTAACTAACACAGTAAAATAAAATAACATAGAACCTGTTGAAGACAGACGACAACAGCTTTAGGAGGCCGTTCCTCCCTACCAATCTCCTGGAGAGCACTCAAACAACGCTTCCTTAGGACCCCCGAGCCTGTTCCTGGTCTTCTTTGGCTGAGAACTGGTGGAGAATGCAAACAATAGAACCCTCTGTCAACTGACTAGTTCAATATCTCAGTAATACACTATGCTCTCAGCAGTATGATCTTCAGCTTAAAAGTTGCAACTAGATCAATCAACAGTTATCCCCTCAAACACTTTCTAGATTTCCCTTCGATTGAATTTCTCTGAAGTACTTTCATTCAACCTAAATGATCACTTCTCTAGAATGAGCAGCCTCAGCTCTCTTCAATGGGAATTTTTATAAAGATTGCCTAGGTCTTTTGGGTCAGTTTTCATTAATTGAGCCACCTACTATGATTCCACTTTCTTGGGGAATCATGACCACAATTGTAGGGAAGTTGCTATCTGCAACAGTTGGAAGTGGTTTGAGGATGCTGCCACATGTCAGTTTGCTCTCCACCCAGTCTCCTCCACCAATTTGACCAGTAAACACTCTTTTAACAGCTCTCCTAAGCTGTTGTCTCCTCCTTTATTTATTTATAAATAAAATATTTAGATTTTACAATAAATATCCTTGACCTTTTTGAGTCATCAATTACAACTTAGCATAAAATTTAACATATTGTCCTCAAATAATATTAATTTTTTTTTGCAAAATTGGGGCATGTGACAAAATTAGATCCCTCAGGAAAGAAGGGTATATTTGTGGGATACTCTAAAAGCTCAATGGCTTACAGAATATACTTCCCAGGATTCAAGAAGATTGAAATCAGCAGGGATGTGACATTTGATGAAGACTCAGCTTACAACAAATCCAGAAAGAGACCTGCTGAAGAACCTGAAGAATCGAAAGCACCCAGAATCCATGAAACAACCATGAATGAAGAAACTCAATAAGAAGATCGAGAATTTGAAGAACCTCAAGAACCTGTAGATCCACCTCAGGAGAAGAATCCTCATAAGAGGAAACCTGCTTGGGTACAAGAAGCTATCCAAGGTGCAGAAAGATATGGGGCTCCAGAAGAGAATCATAGAGAAAGAAAGAGGACCAGATCCTGCTCTGGGTATGTAGCATTATTATGTGATTTCATCGATAAAGAACCTTCCAATTATGAAGAAGCAACATAACAGAAAGAATGGAAGGATGCCATGATCGAAGAGTATCAATCGATCATGAAGAATGATGTTTGGGATGTTGTCCCAAGACCAGAAGGGAAGTCGGTTGTAACTTCCAAATGGATCTACAAGATTAAGCATGCTGCAGATGGTAGCATAGAAAAATATAAAGCAAGATTTGTTGCTCATGGTTTCTCCCAGAAAGAAGGAATAGATTATGAAGAAACTTTTGCACCTGTAGCCAGATACACTTCCATTGAATCAATACTTGCTCTGGCTGCAATGATGAAATGGAAGATACACCAAATGGATGTCAAGACTGCTTTATTGAATGGTGTACTAGAAGAGGAAGTGTATGTGGAGCAGCCACTCGGTTTTGAGACACATGACAGGGAGTCTCATGTGTGTAGATTGAAGAAATCCCTGTACGGTTTGAAATAGACACCCAGGACATGCTACGACAGAATTGACAGCTTTCTATCTAGTTTGGGCTTTACCAAGAGTAAAGCAGATTCCAACCTTTACTACAAGGTTGAAGGTGGAAACCCAGTGATGCTCCTACTATATGTAGATGATCTATTTGTAACAAGTATGGATGGGTTGATTTCTAATACAAAGAGAAAGCTTGTTGTCGAGTTTGAAATGAAGGACTTGGGTATGATGCATTATTTTCTAGGCATGGAGGTGTGACAGAATGCAAATGGAATTTCCCTGGGACAATGGAAATATACAGTAGATATCCTGAAGAGATTCAGGATGATGGATTGCAAGGCCATGACCACACCCATGGCATCGAACTTGAATCTATTGACTGATGCTTCATCAGAAGCGGTTGATTCCACGATTTATCGTTAGATGATTGGCTCCTTAATGTACTTGACGAACACAAGACCAGATATTTGCTTTGCTGTGAACACCTTGAGCCAATTTTTTACAGATCCGAGACATGTTCACTTGATTGTTGCAAAGCATATTCTGAGGTACCTAAGGGGTATAGTTGATTATGGGCTCAAGTATGATGCAAATCAAAAGATTAACCTGGAGGGTTATGTTGATTCAGACTGGGCAGGCAATGCTATCGATAGAAAGAGCACTTTAGGGTGTTGCTTCAGTATGGGATTAGGTGTGATCTCTTGGTTTAGCAGGAATCAATCCTGTGTGGCACTGAGTACAACTGAAGTAGAGTATGTCGCAGCTTGTTCAGCTAGTTGTGAGGCAGTATGGCTAAGGAAGCTACTGTCTGATTTATTTGATCTCTAGCTAGATGATACTTATATATATTGCAACAACCAAAGTTGTGTGAAGTTGTCGGAGAACCCTGTGTTCCATGACAAGTTGAAGCATATCGAGATCAAGTATCACTATATTAGGGATATGGTGCAGAGAGGAGTAGTGAAGCTCCAGTATGTTGCGATGGACGAACAGATAGCTGATGTGTTGACAAAGCCATTGGCCAGAGTGAAGTTTGAGTACTTCAGGGAGAAGCTTGGTGTTCTCCAGATTGAGATTTCCCCCAAGGGAAAGTGATGAGACTGTGAGCCATTCTGACATGGTGAGAGGATTGGTTCCTTTCATGGTCAGATGTAAGGACTGATCCATTCTGTCATGGTGAGAGGATTGGTTCCTTCCATGCCAGATATGAGTGCTGGCCATTATGATGTGACTATAGGATTGGTTCCTACATGATCAGATATAAGGGCTATTTCCATTCTTTGAATGGAGGTGCCTGGTCAGTTACCAAGAAAACTCAGTCTAGGACTGGGGGGCATTCTGATATGACTATGAGATGTGTTCTCACATGATCAGATATAAGTGCATGGCCATTCTGATGTGATTGAGGGATGTGTTCCCACTTGATCAGATATAAGGGTTGTTGCCATTCTGTCATGGTGAGAGGATTGTTTCCTTCCATGTCAGATGTGAGTGTCATCCATTCTGACTTGGGTCAGATGTAAGGGCTACCGCCATTCTATCATGGTGAGAGGATTGTTTCCTTCCATGTCAGATGTGAGTGCCAGCCATTCTGAATTAGGGTCATATGTAAGGGCTACCTCCATTCTATCATGGTGAGAGGATTGTTTCCTTCCATAACAGATGTGAGTTTTATCCATTCTGACTTAGGGTCAGATGTAAGGGCTACCGCCCTTCTGACGAGTCAAGGTCGGATGTGAGTGTTGGCCATTATGACTTAGGGTCAGATATAAGGGCTACTACCATTCTCTGAATGGAGGCACCTGGTCAGTTACCAGGAACCGTCAGTCTAGGATTGAGTTCCTTTCTGATGAGTCAAGGTCAGATGTAAGTGTTGTGCCTTTCTGACGAGTCAAGGTCAGATGTGAGTGCTGGCCATTCTGACTTAGGGTCAGATATAAGGGCTACCAAAGACCTAAAAGGAGGTAGGCCTACAACCAGCATGAAAAAGGGTTGGCTCTATAGACTTTCTTGTGACGAGAAGAATCATGAGATAACATATATGATGATGAACCAGTGATGATATAGATCGAGCTATGATTCAGATCTAGTTATGATGTCTCCGAGATGATCCAGATCCAGTAGTGATGATCTAGATTGAGTGATGATCCAGATCTAGTGATGATGACCCCATGATGATCCAAATCCAGTGATGATCCAGATCCATTGATGATGATCCAGATCGAGTGATGATCCAGATCGAGTAATGATCCTTATCCAAGATGAAGATGACTTGAAGATGCATCATGCAGATGATGAGATGATCTAGAGAAGAAGACCAGTGCTGAAAAATTGTGTCGAGAGAATACCTTCCTAGTTAAGAGGGAGTGTTTATGTATATGTAACTTCGAAATGTATTCACTTGTATATTTCATGTATTGTACCTTGATGTTTATTTTGGTAAGTATCTATAATGTAATTGAGTCATGTCATGCCCCGATGTTCCTATCAGGAGATTCTATAATGTAAACAAGTCATGTCAAGTCATTGTGGGTAACCCTTGAGGGTTAAAGTCCCTGCAGTTCCAGGGCACTAGGGTTATTAGACTCTTCTAGAGAATTCGACCCTAGTAGGGTTTATTCAAGTCGAGAATTAGTATAAATAGAGATCTAGCCTATCTGTTTAACACACACTCACTCACACTCATTTATAGCTCATAGCTGAGGAAGAAGAAGACACTGGGGCAAGGAAGAAAGAGGTTATTGCTGTCGGGAGATCATCTTACTATTTTGTGGTTTTACTTTTGGTATTGATTCTATCACTGAGGAAGTTGCGGGGTTTTCTCCATTTATGGTTTCCCTGAGAAAAAACAATGTGTTCATTGTCTCTTGTGTTTGATTTTTGTGCTTGTTATTCTCTCAGTTAAAGATCCTAACATATTGCTAGCTTGAATGATAAAATTCTAGCATCCCTGGTATCCAAAGCATGAGAAGATGCCTTGCTGCTACCACACAAGAGCCAGCAGTAGGTAGAAAATATATGTTTCTATTAGAAGCATCCCATTCAATACATGTAAGAGCCCACAAATTACTAGAAGAAAAAGAAATAGCTTCCCACAAGAGCCAGCAATGAGAAAAGATGCTATGATGCCACACAAGAACCAGCAGCAAGAAATTGATCAAAGTTTTTATTGAATAATTAGTGTCAAATGAAGAGATGCTCTACATTCAGTTTATTGGATTCATGGTTTTTTGATGCATATATTAGTTCACATTCACACAACTGTTGAAAAGTTAAACTTGGAATTTTGATACCATGAGCTGATTTGAATTACGTTTGATGCTATCACAAAATTTATATGCATGAGTTTTGTTGATTGAATGAGAGCCATATAAATATGATATCTACATTCATGTAGAAACATCCTAAACAAATATACATTATATTCTTTTCCATGGAGCAATGGGTCAGCTGTTAAAAGTGAAAATGTTTGTGAAAATTTGAGAATCATTGAAAGCTGCATATATTGGTTTATATCTTCCAAGGCGTCAGAGAATGACTACATGTTAATTTTGGGGGATATGATTACTTTCCAAATAAGATAACAAATCCTACTTTCCATACGGACATGGAAAATTATTCGGTTTGGGGGAGTAGCTACTATGCTTGCCGGTTTTCCATTCACAATCATATTTCTCATCCATATTTTTCTTTATATAAAATGCAAAATTTGAATTGAGAATATCTCACAAACCATGCATTGGATCCTCATGAAACTTGGATAGGGAATGCATAACATCATGAAGAAAAAATATGGTAAGTTTTAGCTCAATCTAATGCACGGTTTTCAAGAAAATGGCCATCATCACCTGCAGCCAATTTGCATTTTTCTTGAAATCCGTGATGTGGGTAGCTCTACTTTTTGGTGTGGAGATGCATTAGAATGGTAAAAACCTGCTTGAAAATTTTTATCCAAACCAAGTTTGTATTTTGTGAAATATTAGTTCAGGAAGTTTAGCTGCAACAAATCTTTATTCATGTTTGTCTACAAAAGTGCAGAAATTGAAGTGAGAATATCTTACAATTAGTAAATTGGTATCTCATGATTTTTGCACAGGAAGTCCATAATATCAAGATGAACAAACTTGGTAAGTTTCAGCCCAATCCAATGCATGGTTTTTGAGAAAATGATCATCATCACCTATAGCCAATTTGCATTTTTCTTGAAATCCATGATGGGATAGCTATAATTTTTGGTGTGTAGGTGCATTGGACTAGTAAAAACATGCCTGCAAAATTTAAGCCGAACCCAGTTCGTCGTTTGGGAGAAAATCACCTCGGAAATTTTCTGCTCAAAAGGTTGTGACTCTACTAAATTTAGAGCTCTTTAGCCGTGACTCCGCTAAATTTAGCGCTCTTTGGTTGTGACTCCGCTAAATTCTTCGCTAAAATGGCTGCAAATCCACCAAATTATCCGCTCAAAAAGCTATGAATCCGCCAAATTTTCTACTAAATTCTCTGCTAAGCAGCTGCAACTTCGCTAAATTTTCTGCTAAATCCTCCACTAAGCAACTGTGACTTCGCCAAATTCTGCCTTTTTTTTCTATTCTCACGGCTGTGACTCCACCAGATTTGCCTTATACACTAGTTGCGACTTCACCAATTTTGTCCATTTTTCCTATCCTCGCAACCATGACTCCATCAGATTTGTCTTATACATCAGCTGCGACTCTGCCGAATTCTACCAAACTTTCCCATTTCGTAGCTACAACTCTACTAAACTTTCCATTTCTTTTGCCTGCAACTATGCCAATGGTAAAATGAAAGCAACAATTGAATGAGTCTTTTTATTTTGGATGCTACACAGATTTTGGGTTGCATGAGGACATGCAATAAGTTCAGTTTGAGGGAGATGTAGGGTCACAAATTTGTCAATATTTTCATCACCTATTGACATAAATTTCATCCCTCTTCTTCATATTTTATCCATTTATCATTCCATTTCCCATCTATTTGTTGTAACTGCCCGTAAAATACCATGTTACTTCCATTGACGCTTTACTGGTTAACCATGATTATTTTACTTTATTTTTAATGAATTGAAGACTATTATGCATAATTTTACTGATGATGGTTTATGGAGTGATTTTTTATATTAACAGCAACAACACTCATGGTTCAAGCCTCCATCTCATGATCAAATGGCCTTAACAAAAAATGTATGCCATACAAGAAAACTTTGATTCACGCCTTGATTTGCGGGCATATGGAAAAGAATCTCAAAAATCTAGGACATGGGTTTTGTGCGTAACGACCTCAATTACATAATTTGCAAGGAAATTTCCAAAAAAGCTACGGTTTAAGATATAAAGCTGGTTCTCTAAACGTGTAATTCCAAGATTTACTGTTGCGACCAGTTTTCCAAATTAGCAAATTTGTTGAAACATATGAATTTGGGGATTTAGTTTCTCATTCTTCTGAGATAATTTTATGTATAAATATGTAATCAATCTCATGAGAAAGGGAGGGAAGAGAGAAAGCAATGTTATGCTGTAGGATTTGATCCAGACTCTGTTGTAATGATTTCATTATGATAATACATGCTAGCAGTTTATTAATTCTAGAGTTGTATACTTTCATTGTGGAGATCCAACACTGCTCAGTGGAGGAAGGGCCCTCTTCCCTGAGCAGATGCTGATAGTGTTGATTGTAAGTGTGTTATTTTGTATATTTGTTTATATTTAGTGCATGCTTTCATTCATTAGATTTATCATAGTTGTTTTTATTATTCAATTCATGCTTTCATTCATTAGATTTATCATAGTTGTTTTCCTTTTAATTCATTTTGATAGATCGTTGGCCAACATAGCATTTCTTTCAGATTTATGTAGTTAGATCTTGCTTCGTAATAGTTGATTTTGTTTTCAGATTTAGAGTGTGATTTTATGAATAGGTTTGAGGTTTGATTTACTTTCAAGAAGGTAGAAAGAGTTTTGATTTTATACCAATAGATAACAGTGTGACGTAGAAATTATGCTTGCATAGATCATGCACGATAGCTTTGAAATAAAAGACTTCCTTGGGTTGACAATTTATGTTTTGGTAGTTTCAGCTCTTTAAATAATTAGACAATTAATCCAACCAACATTCCTCACACCATAATTTCTCTTTAAACTTAGAAGTAATAATATTTTTGACATTATCAATGTTTTGCAAAATGTAATTTTCATCAATGCCCCAATGGTTTAACCAAGCCATGGTATCTTTACACCAACAGCGCTTGAGGCATAGTTGATTTTGACTTGAGTTTAAATCAATTTTAGGAAGTCTCTCGTTTCCCATGTTATTTATCTTATGCTTATACATCAGGTACCTAGTCATATCCATGCTCTAGATGGGGGGAAGACCCACTTCTATGAAGAGAATAGGATAAGGTGTATTAATTTTAATGTTGAGGTTATTAGTTATAAATCAATTCTGAATTTGCTTAATCTTCCTTTATATGGATAAAAGTTAGCATGTTCTCTTTAAATTGCTACTATCCTTAATGAATCAAAGGCAATGAATGAGAGTGAGAAAAAAAAAATTGTGAATTTTTATTTTGAGTTTTCAAAACAAAACAAAAAAGAATAAGAGTGAGAAAAACAGAGTATGAATTTTCAAAACAAAAAGGAATAAAAGAATGTCTAACTCAAAATCGATTGTTGTCCAAGTAATTTATAAATTTAGGAATCTCAATAATCGAGCAGTTTGAGAATTTGAGGAATTCAGAAACTTGGGAATCCAGAATAAATAAGGAGTTTAAAAATTCAAAGAATTCAAAAACTTGGGACTTTGGAAGATTTGGAAATTCAATAATTATACCCTTATTAGGGTGAAAATATAGGATAATGGAGTACTTTTAATATTTCATATATGTACATGAGATAAGCTGCTTAAATATAATTTTTCATTTTATGTTTATGTTGTAATTTTTTATAATGTAGCACTAAAAGGGATCGTTGTAGTATAACGCTCCAATAGTGGTTATAATCTAATGTAAACATCACATTCATATAAGTGACTAATAAATTGAGATTTAGATGTTATTAGATAAATTATTTATGTTATAACGGTAGCACAACTACAAATCCAATGACATAAAATGAAACTAAGTCCATTGTATCAAATGATTTCATTGTAATAAAAGGATAAATTGAGGATTAGTTATTATTATTAAATAAATTACTTACATCATAATGATATAACAACTACAAAGATGATGACAAAAATTGAGACCAAATTACCCATTCTATCAAATGAATTTATTGTAATAAAAGAATATTTTATGCAAGTCCATTTTTATCATGTGCCCAATATCTTTTGTCTATTTAAAAGTTTAACACCATGACCCTCCACCAATATTTAAGAAGATAATTCTTCCAATATCAATGAAGAATAGGTTGGTTTGTCCACAACCATTCTATTCATGGACAATGTCACCAAAACTTTTTCCAATCAGTGGCATTCCAACCACAATTTCAACACCATCTTAAAATTGGATATTGGAATTGTTAGCACCTATGCTAAAATTTGAAGATTTTTTTACACATGCATCTCCACTAATTCACCTACAAAGGTTTAGACCAATAAAAGAAAGAGTAAGGTCTGAAAATTTTCCATATCACATAACTCTAAAGGATATTGATGGGGTTTCTACATGTTCTAAAGGGTTTATCCATTGCTTTGAAGTGAAAAAATATTGAAAATCCTGAGTTTTATCCTTATAAATATGTCTGAATAAGAAAACCTTGATCAAGGTTAGAAGTTGACCAGAATGGGCGGCCTGGATGCACAGTGGAGAAGATTAAAGGCCGAAAATCATTTCCTCCAAGGTTAAAAATTGGGAGCGGAAAAGTGGAAAAGGGAAAGACTCAGTTATGAAAAGTATTAAACCCAATTTTCACTTTCCACAATCTAAGATCTGACGATCAAGGACGACTCCAGGGTAAATCAATGGTCCAAGAAAGGCAGAAGCCAAAAGGTGGAAGTGGAAAGGGCCAAAATTTGGTTATAAAATTTGGTATTTCTGCCTTCCTCTTTTCGTTATTTTTGCGGAATGAAAAAAGAGGAAAGTGGAAGATACATAAACTTGATCATAAATACTTAGAATCTCACTTCCTGCTTTCCACAAGATTGACGGTCTGGAAATATTTCACTGAAGATCAACGACTCAAAAAGGAGCAGAAAGGCGAAAGGCAGAAAGCAAAAATATAGAGTCTGGTTGCAAAAAAAATTGAAATTATTCATTCCGCTATCCACAAGATTGACGGTTCAGAAAGAGTCTACACAGATCAACATCCTAGAAGGGATCAGAAAGGAGGAAAGCGGAAACATAAAAATTTAGCATTGTGAAATTAGAAATCTCGACTTCCATTTCCGCAACTGAAAGCTTGATCTCATATCAATGGCTCGAAAAGCTTCCGCATAGGATCGACGGTGCGGAAAGCAGAAACAAGAAAGGGGTAATCAAGTTTCTCCATCTGCAAAATCCTGTAGGACCCACACATCTCAATGGTCATGATTTTTGGAGAAAGAGATCTACGGTAGATGCGCATTTCGCAACCAGAACATGAACGAAAGATAAAATATTTCAGGGCTGTGAAATCCTGTAGACCCCACAATTTTGAACGATGGGGATCTAAGCGACTTTTTGATCTATGGCCCACATTAATTTCACAATGGGAACAAGCAAGAAGGTAATCACGATGGGGGACTGCGAAATTGGGTAGACCCAACAGGATTGGATAGCATAGATCTTGGTGGATTTGTGATCTATGGTCATAATCGATTTCACGACAGAAAAGAGAAGGAAGTTTATCAAGTTGGCAGATTGTTAAATCAGCTAAAGGCGACATCATTGGACGATTAAGATTTATCGTAAATCAATATCAATGGATGAGGTTTATTTCATTGATTGAAGATGCAAGGAGGAATGAATTTGTTGTAGGTCGTTGGAGGTGCTCTAAACCATCATTTTTTATCAAGCAAACCTGAGGTCTAGGTGTCTGGTTTCTATTTTTATCCATCACACACATCCCATCATGCTTTCCTGATTTGTTTGTGATCATGGCGAATATTCCAACTCATAATTTGTTAGGATTTAGTGTGTGTGGGTTTGATTCCAATGATGTAAACTAATTTTGGCTCTGTTTTGAGGTTGGTCTTAGGATCATGTTACTCTATAAATATAGCCTCAATAGAGGAACAAATGGTTCGACATTCATATTTTGAAGCCTCTGTGCTTGGTTTTATAGCTTTGCAACTTTCTTGGAAGTATTAATGCAAAGCATTTCATGAGTGTTTGAGATTCATCACAGTGTTCAGTGTTCAGTCTATGTTCACCTGTATGCTTCATTTTCATGTTTGTTTAGTTTCTGTTAATTTGTTTCTAGTTGCATGCAAGGAATTTATTCTCTGCTAAGTGCTCCTTGCATCAGATAGTGCATTTTTTTGTGTTTATGGTAAATGCCTTGGAATTCATCCTCTGTTAGATGCTCCATTTTAGTTATCAACCTTTATTTTTCTTCTTCTAAAGGTGCTTCAGGAGATTCATCCACAGATAGGTGCCTCCTGTCTCATTGGGCTTTTTCTCATTTCCCCCTACCATCTCTCAAAGATATTTTACTGAACATTAACACTTACTTTGCATCAGATTATGAATGTTATCAATAGTCATCATAACGTAATCCCTTGAATGTTTCAGGATTTGAATCCATTTCCCAATGGTGTCGTCTATTTGTGTGTCTTACACAAAACCCAAACAACACTTCCCCTCAGAAATCTAGCCTTCTGAATGCTCGTTAAAACTCATATGTGTATGTGAATTTTCTTGTGACAAGGAGAGAGCCCTGTATGGATGTATAGGCTAGAACAAAGTCTAAATATTGGTTTGAAATGGTTACCCTAGTGATTCTCCTATCACAACCATAGAAAAATTATTGGGTGATAACAGGAACAATGAGAACCACAATTCCAACACCATTTTAAAATTCCATCGAGTCAAAACATGATTTCTTATCTCTCTTACCACCATGCTACCCACCCACCATATCTATCACATGCAATAGGGCTCAAATATTCAATGATTTCAAATAATGTTTTTTAATAAGAAACTAATAGAAGCTCCAAGAAATAAGGTAATTGGTAGGAATGGGGTTTGGAGCAACCACCCCACGGCTGGAACATTCCCAAAAATATCCTTCAGCTCTTGGTACAACTTGGTACTTATTTTGGATCATTATGTCCTTGCTCGAAAGCTCCCAAAAGGGGGGTAATGATGGATACGATATCTCCAGGTATCAATAAGAGTACATGCACAACATTGTTGGACAAAGTTGTGCCATGGTATACTAATGACATTTAATGAAATTTGAACTAGCTTACAGTTTTCCCAAACTACTATAATCTAATATTTAGCTTTGTTATCTTCATGAGATAGCTTGCCATTGTCTTGCTCATGTGAGTAGGGTTGAGATTGTGCTTTAATAGAATCTTCCTAGATACAATAATACTCTAGTGCAAGGTTCCCAATGCATCATAAATTTCTATGGAATTATTCTTCTTGATAATGTGAGGGATCATGTAATCTTTCACCAAATGCAACAAGATTCTCTTCATTGCCACTACCTTCTTGTTTTGTTATGCCAAATATTCAATATTTTTAGGTGGCACAACCACCATGTCCACAAGTTACCTAAAGTTATTTTTCCAAGAGATTTTGCAATCTAAACTTGCATGGAGCAAAGTTGGGTGCTTCCTCTAACAAGTGACTCTCTTGCATGCTAGGAGTTTCCATTGCTGTAATTCATTCAAATGAGTTAATATTTGCAATCATTGGATCAACAAGGACTTCTCACCCCACAACTGTTGATGAAGTAACTGCGTGAGCCACATCCTCACAAGTTGGCCCCAGAAGAATTATCCAAAAGACAAGTTCACACATAAATAAGAGAAATTGTCCCCAACAAAGAAGACAAGTCATCCCAATTGGAAAATTAAAAGGAAACAAGATAACGTATAAATAGAAGGCACTGCCCTTCATTTTTTGACATCAAGCAATTAATCTAGTTTGCTCCTAGTGAAGGAAGAAGTATACTACTACTATATGTATGTACATTGATCTCTGAACATATTATCTATATTAGAAGGTGTGAGCTTGAGGTGGGGACACTAGTTCTACAATATCTATGGTTGGGAGGTGATAAAATATCACCATGGTTAAATAAGCTCCATATTCACTTTTTTTATGTGCTTGGTTTTTCTTTTAGTGATCATGTTTATTATACTATTATCTTTATAAAATATAGCATGGTATCATAGTAGTGCTAAAAGAATCCATTGATGGAAAAAAGGTCTCCATACTTTGGAGTGTTTGCAACCTCAAATTACCTTGGAAGTAGCATTGAGAAACTTTCCCTATGAGGGCACATATTTCTGTGGAAGCCAAATTCATATTAGTGAAGTTTCATTTGTTGACCTAATACTATCGGGGTCACAACCTACAGGTTCTTGGATCAATCCATTATGTAGACAGTTTTATCTCAATCTTACCTTGCTTCAACTTTCCTTGGTAGGGCACAACTATTTGTGTATTTAGATCTGCAAGAATCCAAACTTCATATTTGACCTAGATCCTACTAAGGTTCTGAAGTAGTTTTCAGGTTGCAGTCAATATGATCATCATGAACGTTGAACATAGACTTGATGAGGTTTCCAAGTCTAATATTCTCATTAATATTGTTGATGAGGATATTCCAGATCAAATGAATAAGAATGATCTCTCTCATATTGTGCTTCAGATGTCATAAGTTCGGTGATTATGCCATACAATGACTTGGTTCAAAGAAGAGAAGCCACCAAGGAGATGTCATAAGTTTGGTGATTATATGTACTTGGGATGAAAAGGAACCTTGTCTCCATATCATCTTTGGAGGACAAGGGTTATAAAGTTGCATTTTTCGATGGGAAGGTTCTTGCATGTCACAAGAACGCTAGTATGGACACATCACATGTGATCGGTGTTCGAGAGGAGAGCTTATACAGGTCAAGTACACAACTAGTTCAATCAATAGTACATGATTCTACCAGTTTGGGTGAGCTATGTAACCAGAGACTTTCTCATGTACACTATAGATACCTTACAACTTTGAGGAGGATGGTGACAACACTTCCAGTACTCCAGGTAGATCCTGATGGCATCTCCAGAGAATTTGCACTTGGAAATAATGCCAAAGGATATTTTCCAAGTAACGAAAGCATGTCTAAAGGAATATTGGATTTAGTACATTTTGACTTTTGTGGACCCATGATAGTTGCTTCATTGGGTGGATATCACTATTATGTGAACTTTATTGATGATTATTCTTGAAATACATGGATCTACTTCCTTAGGTCCAAGGAATATGAAGAAGAGTTATGAAGACTCAAGGAATCCAAAGCACAAGTCAAGAACTGTTGATAAAGAGAATAAAAGTATTAATATTAGACAATGGAGGGGAATACACCTCTACAGACTCCAATGATTTCTACAAGGAAACAAGAATTAAGAGATTACATAGTTCCTTACAACCCCCAGTAGAATGGGGTTGTAGAAAGGAAGAACAAGACAATTATTGAGGCAACCAAATCCGTGATACATGATTATATTTTACCTATATTCTTATGGGTGGAAGCTTCCAGTACAACAATGTATGTGTAAAACTAGAGTTCACATAATATCTTGAAGAACGTGACTCCAAAAGAATCCTTAACATGTGAAAATCCATAGGTGGGCCACTTACATATCTTTGGTTGTCAAGTCTACATTCATGTGCCCAAATAAAAGAGGATGAATCTATAACCTTTAGGAAATAAGGGATCATTTATGGGATATAGTGAGTCTTCAAAGGATTATAGGATTTACATCCCAGGATCAAGACAAATTGAAGTAAGAATATGTCTCCTTCAAAGAGGAGGTGGCCTTCAAAAAGGACAAAGGATCAGATATGGATATTGATGGTGAGGAGATGGTATTTTCGAAGGAGATGGTGTCATATCCCCTCCAACAGTTAAGAGGGATCCAACTAAGAAAACTAAGCAAATAGATCCCATTGATCCAATAGATCTATTTGATGTTCCTAGAGACATTGCAGTGGGACGAAAGAGGCCTATATGGGAAAAACATGCATTGCAAGATGCAAAGGGGCATGCAGCTCCCCATGGTACCTTTTGAGAAAAAAAGAGATCTCAAAGATTCTCGAGCTATGTAGCATTGATGAGCCACGTCATTGATTCAAAGCCCACCAACTATGAGGAGGATTCCAACCAATAGGTATGAAAGGATAACATGATGGAAGAATATCGATCCATAATGAAGAATTATGTGTGGGAAGTTGCGCCAAGACCTGCGGGGAAGTCAGTAGTGACTTCCAAGTGGATATACAAAAATCAAATATGGAGAAAATGGTTGTGTTGATAAACACAAGGATAGATTTTTGGATAGAAGATTCTCTCAGATTTATGGAGTTGATTATGATGATACATTTGCTCCCATGACTCGATACACTTCCATTAGAACGATTATTTTTATTGATTTAGCTATGGGATGGAAGTTGCATCAGATAGATGTTAAAACTTCCTTCCTCAATGGTGTGATCTAGGAAGAGGTATATATCGAGCAACCATAGGGATTTGTGATCCATGGGAAGGAGTCCCATCTATGCAGGATGAAAAAGGACTTATATGGAATCAAGCAAGCACCATGTGATTGGTATGCTCGGATAAATGGATACTTTGTGATATTGGTATTCACCAAGATTGATGTAGACCCCAACCTTTACTACAAGTTTTTGGATAATGAGCCAATGATTTTGGTATTATATGTGGATGATCTGTTTCTCACAGGAGATGAGAAACTTATTGTATGGTGTAAGGAGAAGCTAGACTCTGAATTTGAAATGAAGGATATTGGATTGATGCATTACTTCTTAGTATTAGAAGTATGGTAGAGGTATGATGATATTTTCCTAAGTCAAGTCAAGTACACCATAAATATCCTGAGGAGATTTGGAATGATGGACTGTAAGTCCATGGTCACACTGATGGATGTGAATCTGAAGAAGCTGAGAGATTTTGCTTTCGATTCATATTTGATTGATCCCACTATGTATCGCCAATTGATTGGATCATTGATGTATTTGGTTTAACACTAGAACAAATATGTGTTTTGCAGTGGGTTCCCTCAACTAGTTCATGTACGAGTCGATACAAATACATTGGGTTGTTGCAAAACATGTGTTGAGATACTTGTGTGGCATTACGGGATGTGGCCTAAGATATGATTAAGGTGGTGACTTGATATTGTAGGTATTTTCCGATTCTTATTAGGTCAGGAATGTTGTGGATAACAAGATAATATTTGGGTGTTTCTTCAACCTGGGATCTTCCATGATTTCCTAGTGCATCAGGAAGTAGAACTAAGCAGTACTCAATACTATAGAGGTCGAGTATATATCCATATTTGTTTCATCTCGAAATCTATGTGGATTCAGAAACTCCTTGCAAGATTGTTTGGCCAAAATTTAGAGCCAACATTGATTCATTGTGATAACAAGAGTCATGTATAGTTGTCAGTGAATTCAGTATTCCATGACAAGTTGAAGCATATCGAGATTCAATATCACTACATTCGTCATATGGTGTAGAGAGGTGCAGTCGAGATACAGTATGTTCTAACAGATGAACAAACTGCATACATTCTTACCAAGCCTCTTTGTAACACCCTGGTTTTGACCCCGTTTTCATTTAATAAAATGATGTAAATAATCACGATGTGGAGCTAGGAAAAAACCCCACCATTGATTTAGTGTTATGCTTCGGAAATTAAGGTTGGTTCGGTGATATTTTATGCCAGCTGAATTTTAAAAGTTGGGCAATATGTTAAAATTGCAATATTAATTAAAAACCTACAACCAGCTATGTCAATGCAACTAAATGAGATGGGGGCATGATTTTTGTAAGGATAAGGGAGTGGGGGATTGGAAGAGTGGGGAAGAAATTCAAAATGGGAAGAGTACCATTTTTGGAAAAACATTTTTTTTAATTTTCTTGAGCAAGAAAACACAAAAATTATGCCTTTCCCTCACACATAGACGTTTCTTTTTCCCCTCACGATTTTGACTGGGGGTAACATTTTTGGGATCCCAATATTCATTCACGCAGCAAGCAAACCCACTCTATGTCGGAACCTTGGACGATTCTCTCCAGTTATGCTATTTTGTTTTCCCTTCACGATTTTCTCTTGTTCGACAATCTGTTTTCTCTCACGATTTTGGTTTTCCTGTTCGGCATTGTTCTCTTTCACATTTTTTTCTCCATTCTGTCAGTCGTTTTCTTGAACATGAATGCCCTAAATATGAATTGGTTTTTTTGATTGCACTAACTAGGAACGTTTTTGTTTTGGTATTTTGCAATAGTTGGTCTGGCACCGACAATGCTTAGAAATTTGTAAATTACTGTGTGCATGTGTAATCCTTGGACTTTGCCATGTTTTGTTGATCCCAGACTGATATTGTTGGGTGTGCATCCTTGTGTGGAATATGAATAGATAAATCCAACTGGAAAGATGGCTTGGCTGGTAGCCTGATAAACCCGTCTCTTGGCTTGGTTGTGTCTCATGTATTTTTGGCTAAGTGTAACCCACTACCTGTGTGAGTCTGATAAACCCAACTGTGTTGGCTTGACTGAGTCTTAATGTATCCTTGGCTATGGGGAAAAACTATTAGTTCTCCTTATTCCTTGAAAAATCATGACCAACTCGAGGGTGGCAGTGTTGCTGAGAGATTAAAGAAAACATTGGCCTATGCTTGGGTGGAACATTGCAACAACATAGCTGGTTGCGGGACAAGATTCTTTCAAAGATAAGTAATCCCTTATATTTTATTTCCGCAACTATATACTGTTATGAATTTATATGAAAATGTTAAATGCTTGAATAGAATGTATTAGATTAATGTATTTGCTTCTGTTGTATATTGCATTATGCATCTATTTATACTTATGAATGTTTTATTTCAAGAATTTTTTTTATATATTATGTTCATGGGGGTTAGACTACCTGGGTTGATAGTGCTAAATGTGTCCTCTCTGCCGAGTAGAGGGGTGGGGACGTGACACTCTTTCCAGGATAATTTTTTTTACTTTCATGAATGGATTGGTGTGGTAGATAATGTATCCCGCATTAAGAAGGAAGGTTGAATTTACTTTTGGACACTCTAAGAAGGAGTGGGGAGGTTGGTTCCATGATTATATCCCTCGTTGAGAGGGAAGAATGATTATACATATACTATGCATTCTCTTAGACACTCTATAGAGTGGAGATATCTATCAGACATTCTGAGATGGGATGGAGAGGCCAGTTCATGATCCTAGACACTCTATAAAGTGGGGAGATCTATCGGACAACATGAATAATGATGGAGAGATTTCATGCATTCTACCAGACACTCTATAGAGTGGGGAGATCTCTTGGGCATCCTGATATGGGATGGAGAGGCTAGCGCACAATGCATAAATCAGTACATATCTATGGACTCACTAATGGACTAGTTGAGTTGGTAGATGTTCCCCAATGGTCTGGGTTAAGATGACGTATGAGTGACTCCCCGATGGACTGAGAAAAGTTGTGGATTAGTACATGTTCCCAGATGTACTGGGTTGATCTATTGCATGAATATTGATTTGATGCATGTTCCCCAATGAATTGGGTTGAGTTGATGCATGATTGACTTCGTGGTGGACTGGGAAGAGCTTTGGAGCTAGTGCATGTTCTTCGATGAATTGGATTGAGTTTATGCATGATGACACTTCTCGATGGACTGAGTTTTTGTTGGAAGACCTTCCTTGTGATATAGAGATGTTCAAGAAAACCATGATGTACTGATGATATCCAGATGTGTTCCAATATGATGATGCCTCCCTGGCTAAGAGGGAATGTTGATGTAGTAGCTGTGTGAGGCACATCCTCACAAGTCGGCCATAGAATAATTATCGAAAATACAAGTTCACACACAAAAAAGAGAAGTCTCTCCCAACAAAGAAGACAAGTCATCCCAAACAAAGAACACAAGTCAGCCTAGATGGAAAATTAAAAGGAAGCAAGATAAAGTATAAATAGAGGAACCTCCCTTCATTTTTTCACATCAAGCAATTAAGTTATTTCACTCCAATTGAAGGAATGGGTTTGCTACTGTTATCGGGATGTATATTGATCTCTAGATATATTATCTCTATTAGAAGGTGTGATATTGTGAGAGGTAATAGTTCTGTATTTTCTGTGGTTGGGAGGTGATATATTATCACTGTGGTTAAACGAGATCCATATTCACTATTGTTTCCATTCTTGGTTATTCTTTTAGTGATCTTGTTTATTATACTGGTTTGTTTATAATGCATGGATGCACCTTCACTGATGGAATCTTATGTATAATGATGCACCCTCCAACTTTTTTTAAATGATATGCTCTCCTCTACAAATCACCATACAACATGGAAATCAATGTTGTATGGATTTTTTTTTTGTGTGTGTGTGTGTTTGTGTTAAGATGTAGTAGATGAAAAACATCCAAATTAGATAGATGTGTGCATAATGTGTGAAAGGTTGAGAGTGTTGTTTCTTGATTTGACGATGTAGGTGTTGGATGAGTTATGATTTCCAGAACGATAAAACTTGGAGAATTTTCCCCAAAGTTAAATAGAGGAAGGGTCCCCTCTCTTTAGGTTTCCTAGGTCCAGAAAGGCAG
This sequence comes from Pseudotsuga menziesii, assembly GCA_001517045.1. NCBI lineage: Eukaryota > Viridiplantae > Streptophyta > Pinopsida > Pinales > Pinaceae > Pseudotsuga > Pseudotsuga menziesii. The sequence continues at coordinate 11,047 of LPNX010308974.1, read as the reverse complement.
ATCCAGACTAACCATAGGAAGTGTCCTCAATCAAACTTTTCTAGGTACTTTCTAGTAAAACCAACTTACCCAAAGTGATAATTTGATTGATTTGGAAAAATGGATAATGATTTCTTAACAAGCTACAAATTGGAAAGTGGGAACCCATGAGGAAAATGCTAAAGGGGTAAAGATTAATATTTCCATAACAAATATAAATTCCCTAAATCCACATGCAAGTAACCAAAGGATGACGGATGTGAAATAACAAACTACTTGGGTGAAAGGAAAGGCACAAAAATGAGTAGAAAAATTATTTAGATGGTTACCCCTAAATTTTCTAAATATAAAAGAATGGCACAACCACCTATTATAGCTTAGAAAACTTAAGAACAAAGTTCCTAATAAGGGATAGTGTTAGGGATAAAATAGCAACACTTAGAAATGATTTATAATTGAATATTTAAACAATTGAACACTCAATAATGATGAATGAGAGTCAAAATGAAGTGTTGGGTTCAGTTAAAGGGGAATTCTAACACTAACATGATTGTTGGTTATGAAATTCCATATCTATAAATGATGCTACAACAAGCTAAAATAATGCGTGTACAATTGTAGAAACTATTTTAATGGTTGTGATAATTATTTAAAGGATCAGTTCCTACTCCTAGTGGCTTTATGGAGTCAATGATGCAAGAAAAAATCCTAGGGAAGATGAACATAAACTTAGCCACTAAAATGACTAACACAAACACGTGCACAAAGAAAAATAGCTGGAAAATACAACAAACAATGAATTTATTGAATTATGGAAGCTACAAGACATATAAATAAAAGGGAAAACAAATGCTTACCTATTCCTGGTTGTTGATGGAGTCTCCCCATACTTCCTAGTAGTGAGTAAATAAATCCTTGGTTTGAGAAATCCTCAAGATTAACTGGGACACACTTGTTGAGCTTGGTTCTCCAACCTGAAAACAAAAATTCACTTGGTAAGTGTGGGTTTTAAGCTAACTCATACACAAGTAGACTCAACCATACAAATTTATGAAAAAATGTAGAAATCCAAAAGAGAAATGGAAATTTATTGAATAACAACTAGAAAAAACAAATTCTTAATCAAAACCCCATGTACAAAAAGACACCAAGACACCTTGAGCAATTCATTGCCTCATTTTTCCTGCATAAAAACACTTAAATGTATCACCAACCAAATAATTCAAGATTCTAACACCCAAAAGGATGCCAATGAGTGATATCCATGAGCAAAACACCAAGAGACAAGAAGAAATGGGAAGCACAAATGACTAGTTTATATTCGTGTAACAAATGATCCAACAGTCCTTTACAATGAGCTTCTCTTCCTCTTTTATAGGAATGAGAAGAGAAAAATACCTAAGCATAAGGATGAATAACTAAGATTAGATCCTATACGTCAAATATCAATGCATATGATTAACAACTCAGAATTTAGATTTTATATAATCTAGAAATTAGCTGAAACTATAGGGGGCTGGGAAATGTCTCATTGAGTCCATAAGTTACTACTTAATGCCAAATTATTTTCCTAGGATACTTGGGGGGATAATTAGGGGGTCACCCTTACATCTCTTTTCAAGTTACTACAATGTTTACATGTTTTTTATAAATCTGAATTCAGATATTCAACCCTAGGATAAAAAGTGGGTCTCCCTTAGAGGAGGATGCTTGTTGGATCAGGGGTATCCTCCCTTAGAGGAGGATACTTTCTCAGATATATTAGGGGTCAAATTGGCCTCCAATGGATCATGTTACTTCCTAAGTTTCACTTAGTTGGAATTTCAAGTGAGGCACCAAATATGAACAAATACCTATTCAAATTTAGAGTTCAGAAGTCCATTTAGGCATTCCAAGGCCCTTTTCCACTTTTACATGTCCATACCCTACGAGGAGATTGTAAAAAATGTGTTAGCATGGGTTTTTTGTAAACAAATTGAATTCCTACGAATTTGTTATCAATCTTATTATTCCAAGGTGTTTTTTCTTTGTTATTTATGCAATGTTGAACAAGTGATGTATAATTTTTTAGTTTTTCACCTGCTCCTCCAAAGCTGGAATGGTCATCTTAGTGGTTAAACCTTGGGAGGTTATTAAAGTTCATGTGTCAATGTATATGAACATGATAGACATTAGTATTGAGTCATATGGACATGCGCTAGGTCCCCCTAGTATTTTTTTTAAGTTCTGAGAAAAATATTTTTTTTCCACAAATTTAGGCTATTTTTAATGGTTTAAATGGGAAAAATTAAACTGGCATAAAAGTATGATTCGAAGGAGGAATTTGGAATGGGGATTCGTTTTTTCACACCCAGAGTGTGTTATTTACCCAAGGGCTCACTTTTCATATGCTTCAGTGATTAAATTGTCACTTAGAGCATGATTTCTCTAAAGGGACGTCAAAATGTCAATTTAATGCTAAAGATGCGACACAATGACTAAAAGACAAAGTGACTAAATGACCAAATGACTAAATGTCAAATTAATTTAACTCTTGTTATCTCACTCTCTTGGTTTATGTGGGTGATTCCATAAAGATGGGTAACACTTTTTGGCCAAATTTGGCGATGAAAACCTGATTTTTTACTCATGTGCTAGATAGAAGCCCTCAAAACGCATATATGCCATGTGAATTTTGACTTGCAATAAAAAAACAAATTGTAGAATATTATGTTGGCTTCATGGTTATATTTTTTTAAAAATATTCCGATGTCATTTAATGTGTGAATTTTTGCATTTAATGAACTGTGTGACCTTAAAAATTTGAAGAAGCTAATAAGTGGCTCGTGTCCACGTAGAATAATTCAATCTTGCATTAATAATTTTAAAAAACTATTTA
>LPNX010308963.1:0-55549 GCA_001517045.1 Pseudotsuga menziesii | reverse complement strand
AAACAAAAATAACTACAACCATTACAATTTTTTGATACCATCTTTGGAAGTGATAAGTCAACATAAGACTAATAACATTAAAAATGATCCTCTCGACTTTTTCATTCTCATGTCGGAATCCAAAAGTTTGTAATAGGCCCTAATCACTACCAACTTATTTTTTTGATATCTTTCTTATTTGGAGTCCATTTTTTCATCCTAATGTCAGAAGCCAAAAGTCAGTAATAGGCCCTAATCATTGCAAACTTATTTTGTCGATATCATTCTTATTCAAAGTCCATTTTTTATGAAACGAGAGTCACCAGAAATTGTTTGGTCATATCTAAGTGATTATATATTTGAGTTCATCATTTGAAGCGTTTCATATTTAGTCATTTGGGAAATCCTCTTGGATCAAACGTCCCCACTAGAACTACTTTGGACCACCAAAATCCCAGAAATATTCAATAAATATGTGAGGGTACAACTCCTTTATATTTTAAGTATCTATCCATCGTTCCTTGCTTGGATGTATTCTTTAAAAACCCACATAAATATATTCCACATATATTATTCATGAATTTCCTATCCTCTTGACAAAAATGACGTCTTCCCACAACTCTTCAGAAGTCAACGCTATCCAAACAAAGTTACTACAACCCTTTTGATTTTTTGATACTGACTTTGAAAGTCACAATTCAACATTTTCCTAATAAAATTAACAATGATTCTCCCAAATTTTTGATCTTGACATTGGAAGTCAATAGGCCCTTATCACTTCCAACTTATCTAGTTGATATCTTTGTCATCGAGGGTCATTTTTTTATGAAATGAGAGCCAGAAGAAATATTTTGGTGATCTCTACGTGATTGTATATTTTTGTTCAACATTTGAATACTTACATGTTCAGTCATTTGGGATATCCTCTTGGATCAAACCTCCAAATTAGAAATCTATTGGACGACCAAAATCCTGAAAATATTCAGGAAACAGGTGAGGGTACAAATCCTTCAAGTTTTCTGTCTCTATCCATCATGATTTGCTTGGATGCATTGATTTATGGTCCATGCAAATATATTTAGCATCTCTTCTTAGTGAAGTTCTTCTCCTCTTGTCAAGAATGTTGTTTTCCTGTAACTCATCAATGTACTTAGGTTCAAAGTCATCAACATAAGGAACATGAGAGTTATCCTCTTAATCCATGATCATTGGAGAATCATACAATTTCAAGTTTTCTAATTTCACAATGGAATACATTTACATTTATGGAGGTAAACCTAATGGGAAAACATTATTACCAACTTCATCCAAAATTGTGAAGGGTCCATACCTAAGTGGTTTAATCATTTTACCTTTACCTTTAAGTCGTTATTTGTTGATATGAAGCCAAAATTAATCACCAACTTGAAAATCATGATGTACTTGTTGCTTGTCATGGCTTGTCTTGTATTTGGCATGGATTTCTTCCAATTGTTCTTATATAGTTTTAAAAACCTCATAAATTTTATCAACATATAGTGTTAATAAGTTTAGATGATCATTAGAGGAATTTTGGGGTCTAAAATGGGCCTCCTAAGGAAAATAATAAAATAATAGTTAAAATAATAAAATAATAGTTAAAATAATAAAACAATATTGATTAATTTTGGAGGAAGAAAGAAAAAAACTACTTTTGTGTTCATATTTTCGACATATCTCCCTGTGTTTTTACTCAAATTTCGATCGGGAGAGCTCGTTGGATGCGGAATTTGATTCCGCATCCAACGATTACCCACACTACATACTTTTGACAGACCCCGCTACCCCAAAAACAAGAAATAGCTAAAAAAAATGTGATGATGACATCATCATCACGTTTTTTCAGGTATTTCTTATTTTTGGGGTAGCATGGTCTATCAAAAGTATGCAGTGTGGGTACTCGTTGGATGCAGAATCAAATTCCGCATCCAACGAGCTCTCCCGATCGAAATTTGACTAAAAACACAATGAGATATGTCGAAAATACGAACAAAAAAAGTAGTTTTTTTTAATGACAAATATGTCAATTCAACCATTATGGTTGACTTATTTTATTGAAATTCTATTGGTTCTTGAGTTCCAACTCACAAAAACTTATTTTGGCACGTTTTCTTATAAGGCCCATTTTAGACCCCAAATTTCCTCTAATGAATCCCTCTTCATTAATTATTCTTGATGTATTGATCTGAATTTTACACGATCTTAAATAACCATGAATTATGTGCGCATGTATCATTAGTTTACTCATTTAGAAATATTTTAAAATGGAATATTTGAAAAGAGAACATAAGCAAAAATATTGCACATCATAGATATGCAAACCACAATTTTAAGACTCCAACTTTATAATGGAATTTGAGACTGTTGTCCTATGTCTCGGGGTCCACTTCCAATGAGAATATTTCTATTAATTCTTCAAATGTTAAAAAATGATATCAATTTAGAGGATTATCTCCAATTATATTTATTACTTGAAGTAACATATGGCACTAGTGCGATCTTGCACTTTGCCAAAGACGTCTCCTAGCACGCAGTATGAGAAAATCTATCTCTTCTGATATTTGGATCCACCTCAAAACTGTTATTTTCCTTCATTGAATTGGAAATAATCCACAATGACTATCAATTTCACTCCTTGTTCACTATTAATTTTGACCTTCTGAGCCTAAACTTCTCTGTCCTAGAATGTGCCCAAAGTATAGCTTAAATAACATAGCTGAGTTTGTTTTTAGGGCCGCAAGTCGCAATCCCAAATTGGGTATTAAATATGATTTCCAAATTAAATTATAGTTCAATATAAACACCAAGATTAAAGGAATTGGTGTAGCGAAAAAATTTGTAGATCAGATAGCAGAAAACCGAGATAAAATTCATAGTTGTTTGTTAGTAATTGCTATCGATTTTATTGGAATGTTGAATTGTATCTTCTTCCTTGATATCAAATTTTCCAATCCTAACGTTACTAATAAAAATTTCTCAATCATGACGTGGAAACCCTATATTTTTGCAATACCAACATTTCAAGTCATAAATAGACAATGTCTAAAAAACAATAAATACAACCATTCCAATTTTCCTTTACCAACTTCAGAACTGAGAGGTCAAAATTCGCCTAATAACATTAACAATGATTCTCTTAACTTTTTGATCATGATGTTGGAAGTAGAAAGTTGGCAATACACTCTTATCACATACAACTTTCCTTGTCAATATATTTCTCATCCGACTTGCCCTTTTTGGTCTGCAATAGTTGTTTTGGTTTAAACACTATGACTTTCAGTTGTTTCAAAGGTTTTCTCTTAGTGTTTAATGGCTCCATGTATTCCATTTCTTCTCAGCACAACCTCATCCATCATTTTGTTCATCATGTGGTTAAGTGGAGACTGTCTTTTCCTGTCTCTAATCTCAGGTAGAGGGTTTCCAAGTCACCAAGGGTTATTAACCCGTATTAAGATATTCTTCAAGTCTTAAATCTACAATTTGTTAATGAGGTTCATAGTTTTGAAACATAACTAACTGAGTTGATTCTTGTTTGCAGGAAGAAAGGGAAAGCCACGAAGATCCAGTTGTTATCCCTCTATGTGATTAGTGGAGGTGAGCTTCTTTATACCTATATATTTTAAAAGAACTACATTTCATACTTAAATGAATTTATTGTGACTTCAAAATCATGTTTGACAATTGAACCCACGGTGCAATGAAAAGGGTACATGAAGCTTTGGATAAGATTTGCATTACTCTTATCATCCAATCTTGCATTCAATGTAACTTTACACATGAAGTAGTTTTAAGAGATGTTATAGTTTATTAAGGAAGTTATTACATAGCTTAAAACAGTTAAAATGTAGGTGGATGCAAGTGATTGATGCACAAGCTCAGTGACAGGGGAAACTTGGTTACTTCCTCTCAAGATTCATTCTTCTCTGTCATGAGGTGAGGGATTCTACCCTAAAATCTGTTAAAAGGAAGATTTTATTAATTAGGTGATTGTGATTGATATTAACGCCCATAGGTCCATGTGTATGCATACACTGGGGTGATGCAGATCCTTCATTGTACACTTGGATCAACAATGAGTACTACGTATGCCTCACTTGAATGTATATCGTAGGAAGAGATTCATGGAAACTCTTGTTTCAAATTATTTGCGAATGAAAAGGGATTTACAACTTCTGCTGAATTTTAAGATAAGTTGGATTTTTAACTATCAATTGTTGGGTTTGTACATTGATTTGAGAATTCATGGCGATTTGGTAAATGACTATAGAGTGCTTTAAAAATTGGCACAAGACAATCGCAGAATTTGTAATTGATTGTTATAAATATTTGAATGTGAATCATTTTGGTGGATAGTCATTTCTTAAATATTGTTTGATTTGGTTTTTACTCTAATTGGTTTTCTTAGATATTTAATTGGATGGTTGTTCAATTGTATATTGATATCATGGTTATGTTTTAATTAAATATTTATCCTATATCTTTCTACTTGTGGGTATGGAAGACCTAAAAATGAATTGGTAAAATGTATGTTGATTATTTTTAAACATAATTGAAGTGTTTCTATAAGCCTTCTATTCATAGAGAATGTGTTTGGTTTACCTAGATATATTTGGTGATTTTGCTTGGAATCTCTCTACGCCGTATTTGATTATTTTAACTTAAATGTTTGTTTAAACATAGTTTTACTATGAGAATAAATTCTTATGTTTATTTTTATAGAAATAAATCTCTAAAGAAGTCTTTGGGTTCTACTTAGCGTATGTGTTATTTTTTCTTGAAGTATGAAAAGTTTATATATATATATATATATATATATATTAAAAATTCTACAACAAATTCTATGGCTTATAGATAATATTTCTAGAGTTATTAATAGGTAAAATAATCTTGATTTCCCTATTTTTGTACACAATAAATTATTATTAACATCGTATAAACAAAGAATTTACAGTAACAATATAAAAAAGAATACCAATTGATACTTGTAAAATTCTAAGTTTATAATGCCTTTGGAAATAACATCTACTTCTACATTGTAACTACTAACACTAAAATATTAGATGAATTGTAGTAAATAAACTGTCACCACTATCGCAAAAAAAAAACTGAAGGTGTCGTTCCTCGCAACTAACTCCTAGAGCATCCAAAACATACTTGCATGAGAAACCACGAGTCTATCTGCTGAATCACAAGGTTGAATTTCGATCAATGCACCATCTCTTTGCATCAATATATTATTTCCCCATCCATGGCCAACCTGCTCCTTATTCGATGGGAATGCTATTTTATAGTATTTTTTCTAGGAATTGATTATTTATGAGCCCCCTACTCTTTAGGTCTCGAGAAGGAGTCTTGATAGTTTTCTCCATTTGTCATTTCCTCTTAGTATTTTAATTATTGAAATAATAATAATCCATTAAATTTATTTCTACTCTATTATCAAAATATTCAAAAAAGTATAATAAACAAATTAACAATTATTAGGTGTATTACATGCTTCAATGAGATTGTAAGTCTTACCCGCCAAACATAACAAAATCATAAGATATCAACAACTTACAAGGGGAACAATTTCTTAGAGACCAGAAACAAAAATGGATCAAGAAATGTTATGTTCTATAGTATAAATATTATCTGCAAATAACATTTTACAAATCCTCCATCAACTTAAGAAAGTGTCAAATTGGTAGGGTAAACAAAACCATCAACAGGTAATAATAATTTTTCTACTCTTATTTATAAAGGGAAAGGGAGAATTAAAGACAATTTGTCATTTCATTATCTTACAAGGTGATGCCATAAATAAATATCAACTTTTAATAAAATTCCATACAAATTTAAATAAATAAAATGGAATTTTAAACGACAACAAAACCAAATAAAATTCAAAATAGAGAGAGGCCTCACTAAAATGAATGGTATGATCCTCCTTGGAGTTATCCTAAAATGTTAATGGTTTATCAAATCAAATTAACTACTAAAATTTTTATGGATATTATCACACCTAAAAACATTAAACACCTTCATAAAATGGATATCGGAAATTCTATAATAATTTCCTATTATATATAAGAGTGTTCAGTTATACTCGGAAAATAAAATAATTTAAAATATACATAAAGAAAAAACTACAATAAAATATAAGAGACCGTGGTAAAAACAACATAAACTACATAGACATTTTTAAATTCATATAAAACTAAGAGATTACTTAATTTCACTTTGCATAACAATGTTAATTACAATAGTGTAATAAGAATCTTGGATTTAAGTTTGATATAATGTTCTTGCATTAATAAATAAATTGATTGAAGAGCAAGGAGCATACCTATTTTATTTAAAATATGATTATGTGTTATTCAATATGTATTATTGGTTTATTAAAGAGGGTAAATATTTCATATTAGAATAAAGGTTTCATGGATTTTTAATTTCTAGTTAAATCCAAGGATAATAATTCTCCAATATAAATTTTGGTATCAATCAAGCATTAATGTGGTTACTCACAAGTAATCCTATGCTATTGAGACATTAAGACATTGTGGAATTCTCTCAAAACATAAAGCTAGAGAATTTTTCAATGATATAAGAACAAAATAAAATATGTTTATTTCCATTTTTATGATTTTATTTATTAAAACATAAACTAAACACTATTAAAATTAAAATTTTACATACAAATTATTAAATTTTAAACAAAATTATTTATAAAAATTATAAAATCTCCAATAAAATAACTTTAAAAAAAAATACATTAAATAAATCCTATTTATTGAAATGTATCTACATTGAATCTTAAGTCATAAAAATAATAAAAAATACAAAATCAAAACTAAAAGAACCACAAAAACATATAAAAATAACACGTCCAAATCATAAATTTGATTTGGACAAAAACGAAATCTTAAAGAACACAAAATCCAACAAAAGTACCAAATCTTGGATAAAGTAAACACTTATGTTGGGGCTGCTTAAACTCTTGAAATAAAAACTGAACGGACGCTTCGAAGAACGAGAGCTCCAAATCAAAAGTGAATCGTATGCGCGTTTGGGAGCCTGTGTGGTTGACTCCTGTGTGTTTCAGCACCAGAGTCAGAGTTTGGGCGTATGATGTCATGGATTGGATCGTCTCCTATAGCAAACAACTTCAAGAGATGGTCGGTTGAACAACTCAAAGGTGCATGTTCTTGCTATTTTATGTAGTCTTAATATCTTGTTATCTACAATTTCGGGCATATATTTTCTTTCATTCTATCAATTTTAGTGCAACTATTTTATGTTTGACTGTGTTCTGTTCGGATTGCAAATATTTAACGTTGGATTTGTTCTGTAATGTTGGATCTGTAAACTCATTCAGCATTATTAATGTATCATTGATAATCTCAAATCCGATCCATAGCTTCTTTTTTATCTCACATCTCAATTTTATTGCAAACCACCATTGAGTCTCCAATACGATTTTAGGTCCTCATAGCCCTTCATGAACTAATTTGAGTATGGCTCTCGGTTCTGTTTATTTCTCTCTGAATATTTCAACAACGATGCCCTTCAAAGACGTCCTCAAATGAATATTTGTGGCACGTTTTTTTCGTCGTCGGTTATGTTTTGATGCAAACCGGGATTGGCAGGAAGATATCTGATATGAATCAAGCGCCCATCAAACGATCTAATACATGTATGTATTTTCCTAGGGTCTCCTTCCTCTCTCAAAAGTTTAACCATGATGTCATGGATAAAGAATTTGAGCTACAGCTTCGCCGAGGCTTCTCCTAGCTTCGCCCCATATATTATAATTGCAATGGCTGTACGGCCATGGGTTCCCAATAGGGTGGTTGTATGGCCATGGATTCCAAATATTATAATTTCAACACCATCGCTATGGCAAGGGTTCCACGTAGTGATTCACGCCCTTCATAACCCTCCTGGTATGAGCTCGAGCTCCATTTGTGATTCCATGGCTTCGGCAACGGCTACCTGTATCCGCAATAGTGATTACATTTAGATTTTCATAAACAGTAACCTAGCGTAATAGTTAACACCAGCTTACTCCTTTTAATTAATTTAAATAATTTAAAGTATCATTACTAATTTAAAATTAGTTTTATTTTAATTAATAGAATGGAAGTTTTATTATTTTGTTTTTAACTAATTAAACAAAAAGGAAAAACGGTATATGACTAATTTCTGTACTAAAAAAACATTTATTATATAATAAATATTTATATAAATATATTATATCTTAATTTGAATCTTTTTATATAAAAAAATGTGTATAAAATTTATTTCTTAGTTTGTATTTATAAATTTATTATTAATGTCACATATTTTCAGATATTTTGTATGTGAACTTTTCTCCAGAACTCGTACTCAGGCTTACCATGGTGTGTAATGACATAATCTTCCCGATATCTAGATTGCTGATTGTCTACCAAATACGTCTGCAATTTGACTAATTGCCCTCTCTATGGGGCCTAGTTGGATGTGGGTCTCTCGAAGTTAGTATAGGCACCCGCCTTTGGAATAAACGGTTTACCAGGAGTATACCCATCAAGCAATTACTATTAGTGCTTAACCTTACTCCTTTTACCCTTTTAACTGTTACCAACTTCCCACCTGCTTACTGAACTAGCTTCGACTAAGTAGGTGAGGAGTAGGGGACTAATCCTATTTAAGGAAATAAGAGATTGATTTACAGATTGAATGTGCATACCAATGATGCATTATTCCACATTCATAATATTTTTTATTATGTGTTTTTCGTAGTTATTTGTATGGTTTTTTTTTTAAAAGTAAAACCATGTAATTTTAATATAAAATGGCATAATGGATGAGCTATTTGGCATTAAAAAGATGAGTTTTAATTAAGTTATACATATTTTATTGTTAGATTATAATTCATGTGCTTACAATTAGGATTATGGTTAAGATCCATGCTTAGGCTTATTCATGTAAACATAATATTTCTTTGGGATATTAGATTAAAGTTAGACTAGGAAAATGTATCCTAGTCTACGCAGATTAAGGTCAAGTAGATTGCCTATGCTAGGTTAGAATAAACTCTAAGGCTAGGCTAGAATAGGATAGGATAAGATAGGGTAGAGTGGGCCACAACACGGTAGAGTAGAGTAGAGTAGGATAGAGAAGAGTAGAGTAGGATACAATAGAGTTGGCTAGCCTAGAGTATGCTATCCTAGATTTGTGTATGCTTGCATTAGCTAGTCTAGGATAGGCTTGAGTAGGCTAAGTTAGGCTAGCTTAGGATAGGATATGATAGGATAGAATAGCATAGGCTAGAGTAGGATAGGATAGCCTAGCGTACAGTAGGATAGAGAAGGCTAGGATAGAATAGGCAATGCTTGGGTAGAGGGGAGGAGGATAGAGTAGAGTTGGAAAGGCTAGAGTAGGCTAGGGTAGAGTTGGGTAGGGTCGACTCATGCTCTACTAGTCTATGTTAGAGTAGGATAGGCTAGAGGCTAGGACAGTCAAGGGTAGGCTAGAGAATGATAGGGTAGGGTAGGTTAGAGTAGCGTAGACTATGCTAGTATAGGACAAAGTATGCTAGAGTAGGCTAGAGTAGAGAAGGATATGATAGGCTAGGCTAGGCCAATGTACACTAGAGTAGGCTACGGTTAATATAGGCTAGTCTAGAGTAGATTAAGCTAGGCTAGGCCAGAGTAGGTTAAGCTAGGTAATGATAGAGTAGGCTAGGACAACCTAGGATATAACAGGCTAGGCTAGAGTAGGCTAGGTTACACTAGGCTAGAGTATGGTAGAGTACAATACGCTAGAATATAGCAGGATAGGCTACAAAACACTAGGATAGATTTTGGTAGGCTAGAGTAGACTATAGTAGAGTAGGCTAGGATAGAGTAGCATATTCTAAAGTAGGCTAGGCTATTCTATAGTACATTAAGCTAGGATAGAGTTAGAATAAAGTAGGATAGGGTAGGCTAGGTTAGACTAAACTATGCTAGATTAGGACACGATAAGCTGGGTAGGAAAGAGTAGACTCGGATAAGGTAGAGAAGGATAGATTGGGGTAGGATAGGATAGGCTAGTATATGATAGGCTAGGCTAGGCTAGAGTAGGCTAGGCTAGAGTAGGCTAGCCTAGGATAGGCTAGAGTAGGATAAAGTAGAGTACGATAGAGTAGGCTAGCATAGAGTAGGCTATGCTAGGCTAGATTAGGTTAGGCTATCTTAGAGTAGGTTAAGCTAGTCTAGAGTAGGCTAGGCTAGGTTAGAGTAGTAGCCTAGAGTAAGCTAGGATAGAGTAGGAAAGGGTACGATAGGATACACTAGAGTAGGCTAGCCTAGGCTAGAATATACTAGGATAACCTAGAGTAGCTTAGGTTAGGTTAGGCTATCGTAGGCTATGTTAGGATAGGGTAGAGTAGGAAAAAATAAAGTATCTTAGGCTAGAGTAGGCTATTCTATAGTTGGTTAGGCTAGGATGGAGCAAGTTAAGCTCGGATAGGGTAACCTAGGATAGAGTATGCTAGGGTAGGCTAGGCTAGACTACGCTAGGCTAGACTACGCTAGGCTAGAGTACTATAGGCTAGGATAGGGTAAAGTAGGCTATATTAAAGTAGGGTAGGACAGAGTTGAGTAGGCTTATCTAGGCTAGAGTAGGCTACCATAGAGTAGACTCGGGTAGATCAGGTTGAACTAGGCTAAGCTAGAGTAGGTTAGGCTTGGTTGGAGTAGGTTAGGCTAAGGCATATTACGCTAGGCTAGGATAGGGTAGAGAACACTAGGATAAGGTAGAGTAAAGTAGGGTAGAGTAGGCTAGTCTAGCATAGGTTAGGGTAGGCTATAGTAGTTTAATCTAGGATAGAGTAAGCTAGGCTAGGAGATGCAAGGCTAGGCTAAGGTAAGTTAGAGTAGGCTAGGCTACTTGAGGCGAGAGTAGGGTAGGATAAAGTAGGCTAGAGTAGAGTAGGTTAGGCTAGAGTAGACTAGAGTAGATTTGGTTAGGCTAAGGTAGAGTAGGTGAAGCTAGAGTAGGGTAATCTAGGACAAAGTAGGCTAGGGTATCATAGGTTGGAATAGCCTAAGCTAGAGTAGGCTAGAGTGAGCTAGGCTAGTGTAGGATAGGGTATTCTAGGATAGTCTAGAGTAGGCTAGGTTAAGAAGGAGTAGGATAGGTTAGTCTAGGCTAGTTTAAGCTCGGCTAGGCTAGAGTAGGCTATGATAGAGTAGGGTAGGGTAGAGTAAATTAGGTTAGGATAGGCTAGTGTATATTAAGTTAGGATAGAGTAGGCTTGAATAAATTAGTCTAGGATAGCTTAAATTAGACTAGGATAAGCTATATTAGGCTAGCTTACTATGGCTTAGCTTAACGTACTATATCCTAACCTTTCTTAATAATTTCGAGAAGCTTTGTGACATATAAGAAGTGGTCTCTGAGATATTCATTATACAATTATATGCCACAAATAATAATGATATGTGGCTAATTAATTGCATTATGGCTTAAGTAATGTGCATCCATAATATACATCGAAATAAGCAAGGTGCATTGTAGAATGTATGTGGGGTCAGAAGAGGGGTATCATGTCAATATACTAGGTAGATATATAAAGGAGTATAAAAATTCAAATGAAAAAATACATGAATGAAATATGTAGTGAAAATAGGTTTTTTTTATTAAATTTGGGAAGGCATATTGGGAGGGGGTTAAAAAAATGATTTTGGCAGGTACTTTCCAATATTTATTGAAATTAGGGGTATTGTTTCATACACCACAAACGAACATGATATGGCATGGTTTCACTAAGGAATACCCCATGGGTCAATGAGCATCATCATTTCCTATGAAAATTAGTAACTTGTAATGATGGAAAATTGATCACCATCACTATTAATGCATATATGGGGATGATTCATGAACATCATTATTTCCAATGAATAAGAGTAACTCATAGTGATGAGACTTCAATGACCATCATTACTCTTTTATATGTGGTCATGTTAGTGTTTGATAAAGGATCATCACCATTTATATTATAAATAAACAAAAATTGTTGCAATGCTTGAGGGATAGTTGTCAGAGTATCATTAATGGTGACGATCACAGAAGTAAACATTACCATTAATTTCTACAATAATGATGTGCAAAAAAATAAATGTAAGATAGGGTAGGATACATTAAGATAGGTTAGGCCATAGTAGGATACGTTAGAGTATAGTAGGATAGGTTAGGCTAGGCTAGTGTAGGCTAGATCAAGATAGAGTAGGCTCGGCTAGTCTAGGATAGAGTCCGATATGATATGAAAGTATATACAACAATAAGATAGGTTAAAGTAGAGTATTGTATTCTAGAATACAGTAGTCTAGTGTGGACTAGGCTAGATTCTCCACAACAAAAATTAAGTTTTGTGAGGAAAAAAAGAATTCTCCATAACCTCATTGGTGATATTCAAAAGGCTCTCCATCACCAAAATTAGAATGTCACCAAAGGAAGCATAGCCAATATGAAGGGAGATATGGAAATGGCCTAGTAATACTACCAATAATCATTATTAGTGACGATCAATGATCATGGGAAAATATTAGGAACAATAGTAATATACCTTTAATGACCCTCACTAGTGATGCATATATGACGACAATGTTTTCCACCAAAAACAATGTCTCCAAAGGAAATGTAGCCAAAAGTAAAGGAGATACGGAGACAATGTGGGTCCATGACCACTAACCATTATTAGTGTTGGTTTGTGACCATTCCCTATCAATAATAGTGACATGTCCTTAGTGACCCTAACAATTGAAACACATATGATGATGATCAATTATTTTCATCATTTGCTATGAATGATAGTGACTTTTTAGTGACAAACCTTTAATGACCCTCACTATTGATACATATATGGGGATGGTAAATGAGCATCATCATTTCCTATTAACATTAGTAAATTGTGATGATGGGAAGTTAATGACCATCACCATTAACGCATATATGGGGATGATTCATTCCCATCATAATTTCCCATGAATAAGAGTAACTCATAATGATGAGATGTTACTGACCATAATTATTGTTTTATATGTGGTGATGTTAGTGTGTGATAAAGGATCATCACCATTTATATTAAAACAATTAAAATTGTTGCAATCCTTGAGGGATAGTCGTCATAGTATCATTAATGGAAACAATCACAAAATTAAACATTACCATTAATTTCTACAATGGTGATGTGCACAAAATCAAATGTAGCTATTAAATTTTCCAATGTTGACACGCAAGAAAATAAATATTACCATGAATTTCCACAATGGTTATGTTATTTTACATGTGTTGTTACCCATTGATATTGATAGCAACACATTTCTATGTATCAGAGAAAAGAAAAAAGAACAATGAAAAAAACTAGAAAACAACAATAGAAATCATAAAATTGAAAAATGGAAGAGAACTCATTACCCATGGATAGATAAAGAAAGTTACTTGACATAACAATGGTATTGTATCTATGGTATCAAAAACTTATAGAAAATACCAAGGCACAATATGCTTTTGCCATGTTTTTATGTTATTTTCTCATGCAAGAGTTAAAAGGCATGTAAAAAGGGTAATTTAATTTACTTCAACCCTTGTTCGTGTTTGGAGAATTGTCATTTTCATGTTTGAAAAATATAATCGACTTAACAATTGGTACAATACCATCGTAGAATTTTTAATTGGTTGTTATAAATATTTGGATGTGAATCATTTTGCTCGATAGTTGGTTCTTAAATGTTTCATGATTTGGTTTTTACTCTAATTGGTTTCCGTATATCTTTAATTGGATGGTTCTTCAATTGCATCTTCATATCGTGGTTATGTTTTAATTAAATATTTATCGTGAATATTTCTATTTATGGGTATGGAACACCTAAACATGGATTGGTAAAATGTATGTTGATTAATTTTTAAACAGACTTAAAGTATGTATAGAATCCTTTGGCTCATAAAGAATGTGTTTGGTTTACCTAGATATATATGATTATTTTGCTTGGAATCGATCTATGTAATATTTGATTATTTTAATTTAAATTTATTTCTGACATAGGTTTACTATCGGTATCAAGAATTATATTTATTTTTACAGAAATAAAGCTAATAAGGAAAACTTTCAGTTCTACTTAGTGTATCTGTGATTTTTGCTTGAAGTATGAATTTTTTTTTACATATGTGCATGGATACGATCATTTTACAGGGCTTGATAAATATGAGATATCTTCCTTCCAATCCCTGTTTGCATAAAAAATTAATGGACTAAAAATAAATCAAAGCACACATTCATTTGAAGACATCTTTTAAGAACTTTAATCGTCACATAGAGTCTTATCCATATCCATGGAATCATGGTTAAAATATTCAAAGATAAGTAAATAGAAACCATAGCCATACATGTCTGTAGCTCAAATCCATTCATAAGTGGCTTTGAAGGAGCCTTATAGAAATGTAACTCTAATTCATTGGTGGAGTTTTTTGAATGGATTAAATCCTATCGAAGACTTGTTTTCCTTTATCCATCAAGCTCTTCCTAGAAATATATGGATTAGACTTGAGATAAAGAGTGATGGATTAATAATTCTCAATGAATTTACAGAAAGGAATGTTTCTAATGTTTCAAGGAAAGGATTTCAAAGAGATCGATGTCATTCATATCGAATAATTGTATGAGAGGGTTTTAAAGGGATCGATTCATATAAGATATCTTCTTTCAAACGTCAGTTTGCATCAAAACATAACGAACTAGAAAGAAAAGGATAATATCCCACATAAAAAAAACCCAAAGCCATACATAGGTGGAAAACACATTCATTTGAGGATGTTTTTGAATGGATTGAATCATTACGTAGAGCCTTCTCCATAGCCATGGCATCATTGTTAAAATATTCAGAGAAGTAAAGAAAACCCATAGCCATACATGCCTTTGAGTCAAATTTGTTCATGAAGGGATTTGAAGGATCCATGCATACATGTAACTCAAATTCGTTCATGGAGGACTTTGAAGGGCTTAAATACTACCGGAGGCTCGCCTTCCTTGCTCCGTCAAGATCCTCCTGTCAATGGTGGTTTGCAATAAAATTGAGATGTGAGATAAAAAGGAAGCTATGAATGATATTTGAGATAAAATTGATGGATTAATAATGATGAAAGAATTTATAGAAATGAATGTTTCTAATGTTTCAAGGGAAAGGTCTCAAAGGGCTCAATTACATTGATATGGAAGAGTTTTCTTTGTTCCTTCTCTATATTTGCATCCAAACAGAACTGAGATAACATAAAATAAGTTCGATCTGAATAGAACAGATCTAAACATAAAATTATTGTAAGCAAATTGATATAATGAAAGAAAATATATGTGTGATATTTTACACAACAAGAGATTAAGATTTTTGAATGTACTAAGGATCAAAACTAGGGATTCCTAGAATAGTAGACAAAATAACAATAACATGTACTTTTGAGTTGTTCAACTGAGCTTCTCTTGAAGTTGTTTTCTACAAGAGGCAATCCAATCCAAACCAATATTTTCCATGACATGAGACATGCAAACACAAACTCTATGTGTCTCATACCATACTCTAGCCTAGCCTAGCCTAGCCTAAGCTCACCTAGACTAATCTAGCCTACTCTCTCCTATCTTATCCCATCCTACACTATTGTAGCATAGCGTACTTTACCATATCTTAGCCTAGAATAACCAATTCTATGCTATCCTAGACTATCCTATCCTATCCTACTCTACCCTATCCTATCATACTGTAGCCTAGCATAGCCTATCCTACTCTAGCCTAGCGTACCATACCCAACTCTAGCCTAGCATACTCTAGTCTAGATTACTCTATCCTAGCCTGATCTTTTGTAGCTTACTCTATCTTATTCTACCCTAATCTATCCTAGCCTAGTATAGGCTATCCTGTCCTATTCTACCCTATCCTATCATAGCCTACATTAGCCTACTATGGACTACTCTAGTGGAGCTTAGCCTTGCCTTACCTAGTCTACTCTATCCTATCCTATCCTATTTTATCATAACCTATCATGGCCTAACATATCCTTGTCTATCCTAGCCTACTCTACTGTATACTACTCTAATCTAGCCTAATCTACTCTTACCTAGCCTATCCTACTCTAGCCTAGCCTATTCTAGCATATCCTAGCCTACTTTAGACTACTCTAGCATACTCTTGCCTACTCTAGTATAGCTTACTATAGCCTATTATAGACTAGGCTATCCTAGCCTAACATCATCTAACCTACCCTATCCTAGCCTAGTCTATTGTATCCCATCCTAGCTTGGCCAACTCTAACCTAGCCTTACCTAGCATAAAATATACTAGCTTTTCCTAGACTAGCATACTCTACCCTAGCCTATCCTAGCTTAAGCAAGTCTATCCTAGACTACTCTAGCCTAGCTTACTCTAGCCTACTCTACTGTACTCTACTCTAGAGTAGCCTACTCCAATATAGCCTACTCTATCCCAATCTACTATAGCATAGACTACTCTACCATATCGTGGACTATTCTACCGTAGCCTTTTTTGTCCTAGCCTTCCCTACTTTATCCTACTCTCCACTACTATCAAGTAGAACCGACTAGCCTAACCTAGCATTGTCTAGCCTAACATATCCTAGGTTAAACTAACCTAGCCTAATCTAGCCTAACCTACACTAGCCTAACCCATCCTACTTTATCATATCCTAACCTAGCCTACCCTAGCGTATTTTAGCCTAGCCTAGCCTACTCTACTCTATCCTAGCCTAACCTACTCTAGCTTTTCCTATCCTACTCTAGCCTACTTTATCCTAGCCTAGCATAGTATACCTTACTCTATACTACCCTACCCTAACATTCTCTAGCCTTCCCTTGTCTAGCCTATCCTACTCTAGCCTCGCCTCTAGCCTAGCCTAATATAACATGTGACTATTCGATCCTACCCAACTCTAGCCTACTGCACTATAGCCTAGCATACTCTACTGTATCCTACTCCACTCTACACAAGCATTTCCTAATCTAACGTATCCTGCTTTAGCCTAATATAGTCTAGGCTATCTTATCCTACTCTAGCCTAGCATATTCTATCAAATTCTAGCCTAACCTATCCTTCTTAAGCCTAACCTATGCTACATGCACATCTCTAGGCTAGGCTACTCTAGCGTATACTACTCTATTGTATTCTAGCCGATTGTTCCCTACTCTACCCTATCCTAGCCTATCCTACTCTAGGCTAGCCTATTCTAGCATAGCCTAACCTACATTATCCTACTCTCGCCTACTCTAGCCTAGCATAGCTTATCCTAGCCTATATGAAGTAGTGTACCCTAATGTATCCTACTCTAATAAAGCTAATATTCCCTTAGCGTACTCTAGCCTAGCCTACCTTAGCCTATATATCCAAGTCTATCACCATACCTTACCCTATCCTAATTAACTTAACCCACCCTACCTTGGTGTTGAGTCTAACCTAGTTTACACAATCTACCTGAACTTAATCTACATATATATTCATCTAACCTAATCTAGTAAGGCTAGGAAACCTTATCCTAGTCTAACCTTAAGATAATATCCTTAAGCAATGTTATGTTTAGATGAATAAGTTTAAACATAGGTCTTAACCGTAATCCTAACTGTAAACAAATAAGTTACAATATAACAATATGATATATATAATTTAATGAAAATCCATTTTTTATTTCCAAATACCAAAGAGCTCATCCATTATGCCATTTTAAATCAAATTACATAATTATACTAAAGTAAAGCCCACATAGAAAATAACTAGAAATAATAGTAAATTTATAAATAAAAGATAGAAAATAAATTATATAGTGAGTTTTTATTTACAAATATTCAAGTTAGAATATAATATATTTATATAACTATTTATCCTAGAATAAATGTTATTTTTTTTAATGTACCATATATGAATTTTCCTTTTATTTAATTAATTCAAAATAAAAGTAATAAAACTTACTTACTATTAATTAAAATAAAATTAATAAATATTTCATTCGACATATAGGATTAGAAAAAGTAATAACAAAATTCAAAGATGTGAAAGATGCGTTAAATAAGCTAAATATTAAACAAAGATGGCCCAGTTATAAATTAAGGAGAAATACGGGATAACTCCTGTTAACTATTAGGGACCGATCTTTCTCTTCTTTTGCTATCTAACTTTCTTCTTCTTTTTCTGGATGAAAGAAAACAATTCAAGGTCTTTTTGCTTTGATGTGTATGATACAATAAAATGCATGGATTTTTCTCGCTTGCTGGTTATCGTAGTGTGTTATCCATTCTAGATACACCGTTACCAGTTCGACATGCACAGGAAGTAGCAGATCCGGGTCTCTTTATATATATCCATGAGAGTCTCGACTTGTCTTCCTAATCTTTGGGACGGACATTAGAGTGACCTGCTGTCTATAACAGATGCAACCAATATACGATCAGGACATTCAGGTTGTAGCGCTGTAGGACGTTTGCTTTGGCCCTAACTCTAACGGCTTTTTAAGCCCTGCAGGGCTGGGTATTACCTACGATGGATTTGTGTTGTTGGTTACTTTTTCTTCAGAAGTACTGGTTGCGAGATGATAGAGATAGAACGCTCACGCGTCCTTTCCCTATGAAGGGCAAGACCTACCGGACCTATCAATATGGGAAAATAAGCAATTAAGGAGAAATACGAAATAACTCCTGTTAACTATTAGGCTAGGCTACTATTTATGAAAATCTAAATGTAATTAACATGGCAAATACCGGGAGATATCGCAGAAGCTGTAGAATCACAACTGGAGCTCGAGCTCATTCGTGGAGGGTTCTGAAGGGATTGAATCAATACGTAGAACCCTTTCCATAGCGATGTCATCACAATTATAATATTGCGAGAAAAGTAGGAGAAGCCGCTACCATACATAGTTGTAGCTCAAATTCTTTAACCATGGCATCATGGTTAAAATTTTCAGAGAGGAAGGCGAACCTAGAAAAATAAATACATGTATCAGAGCGTCTTAAACGGCTTGATTCGTATCAAATATCTTCCTACCAATCCCAGTTTGGATCAAAACTTAATGGACTAGAAAAAATAAGGAAAATATTCCCCCACAAAAATAGGTGCAGAACAGATTCATTTGACGACTTCTTTTAAGGGTTTGAATCATTACATAGAGCCTTCTCCATAGCCACGGAATCATGGTTAATATATTTAGAGAGAAGTAAAAACAGAACCCAGGACCATACATGCCTGTCACTCAAATTCGCTCATGAAGGGATTTGAAAGAGCCATGCACACCTGTAAATCAAATTCCTTCATGGAGGGTTTTGAAAGGCTTAATCCCTATCGGAGACTCGTCTTCCTTGCTCCATCAAGCTCTTTCTGCGAGTCGTAGTTTGCAATAAAATTGATACGTGAGATAAAAAAGGAAGCTATGGAATAAATTTTAGCTATTAATAATGTTGAAAGAATTTACAGAAAGCAATGTTTCTAATGTTTCAAGAAAATGGTTTCAAACTGCTCAATTTCATCCATATGGAAGAATTGTCTTCATTGCTTCTCTATATTTGCATCCGAACAGAACAGAGCCAACACCAAATATTTGGAATCTGAACAGAACAGAAAGAAACATAAAATACTTGCAAAAAATATATGAGTGAGATTTTAGATAACAAGATATTAAGATTGTTAAATGTACTGATGATGAAAAATAGGGTTTACTAGCAAAGTAGAGAACATAACAATAACATGTACCCTTGACTTGTTCAACTGACCTTCTCTTGAAGTTGTTTGATGCAGAGGGATTTTCCATGACAATGAGATGCGCAAATTCAGACTCTGCAGCCGAAACCCACAGGATTGAACCGCACAGGCTCTGAAGCGCGCATACACAGGATCCTAAGCGAACATATATGTATATATATATGGAGGAGAATGTTCAAACCCTCTCTATATATTATTCCTTATCCGGCCTCCAACGAATAGTTTCCATATTTTCTTCTTATATCAAACCTGCCTCTCTCACAAATTGATTCAGTTTGTCCAAGATTCGCAGCCTTCGTTCTTTTTTTAGTTTTGATTTCAAGATTTTAATCATAAAACACACGCGGCTGAGCACATAAAGATGCAACGGAGAAGAATGTTGAAAAGCTTTTGTGCTTTTTCAGTTTTGGCTTTTGTGCTTTACCAATTTTGTGTTCGAATTTTTGTTTTGGCATTTGTGCTTTTTTAGTTTTAGCTTTCTTGTTTTTTCACAAATCCATGATTTTCAGCTTTTGTGTTTTTTTCTTTTTCTTTTAGGTTTTGTATTCTTGTTTTATGTATTAAATAAGATTTAATCTAGATATATTTTAATAAATAAAATTTAATGTATATTTTTTTCATTAAATAATTTAGTTTGATATTTCATAATTTTTATAAATAATTTTGTTTGAGATTTTATAATATGTATATGAAATTTTAATTTTAATAAAGTTTATTTCATAGTTAAGATGATATAATTGGTATATGAATTTTTGTTATACTCACTCTATATATGTGTTATTAAATAGATATACTATTTATTAAAACTGCTGGTTGAGATGTGTTTGAATTTGAATTCACACCACAAAATAAATTAAATACTATAATTTTTTTATAATAAACATTGTTTTCATATATAATGTTCATGTGCATATGAACTTGCCACTTTATAGTTTATTGTGGCATGCATTAACATCTATAGAAATTTCCTCTATAATTTAAGATATGATAATTTGAAGTCATTCTAGTAAATTATAACATGATTAGAATATAAAATATAGCTATGTGTGTTTGAATGGCTACAAATATTGAAATTGTTTGTTGAGATGTGTTTGACTCAAAATTCATACTAGAAAATAAATCCATTAGTGTAATTTTTTTTATAATAAATATTTTCTTCATGTTTATTTTCTACTTGAATATAAGCTCACCACTTCATACTCTATTGTGACATGAATTAACATCCGTAGATCTTTTCTCTATAAGTAGATGAGTTTCTTCAACATCCACAAATGACATATTCATAGGTTGACAATATTCACCATAAAGAACAATACCATAAAGTTGACATTTTTAATTTGAACTATCAACAAACTAAAACAACTAAAAAAAATGTGGTTACTATATAGTTTTAGAAACATGGTCAATTTAATGTCACAAACATGATCAATTTTATCAACTTATAATGTTGATATCCCTGTTCATTTATTCTTCTTGATGTATTGGTCTAAAATTTACATAATCTTAAATAATCATGAATTATATGTGAATGTCTCAACAATTAACTATTTTAGAAAGATTTTAAAATGGAATATTTAAAAAGAACACATAAGAAAAATGAATGCACATCATAGAGATGCAAACCACAATTTGAAGAATGCAACTTGGTAATGAAGCTTGAGTCTGTTGGCCTGTGTCTTTGGGTCCACTTCCAATGAGATTGTTTGTATTAATTCTTCAATTGTTCAAAGTTACATCAATTTAGAGGAATCCCCACAATTCTATATGCTAGCTGCAGTAATAGATGGAACCAATGCGATCTTTCACTTTTCTAAAGACCTACCCTCACATGCACTATGAGAAACTCTATCTCTTGTGTTTTTTGGAACCTCCTCTAAACTATTATTTACCTTCACTACATTGGAAATCATCCACAATGACTATCAACTCCACTCCTTTCTCACTATAAATTTTGAACTTCTCAGCATAAACTCTTATGTCTTATACTACATCCAAACTCTTGGTTCGATAGAAGAGTTGGGTTTGATTTGAGCGTCACATGGAATGAGCTCAAGTTAGGTATTAAATTTCATTTCCAAATTAAATTACCTTTCAATATAAAGGCCAAGATTGAAGGCATTAGTGTAGTGACAAAAATTGTAGATGAGATAGCATAAATCCTAGATAAAAATCATAGTCATCTAATAGAATTTGATGTTTATTTTGTTGGACTCTTGATTTATATCTTCTTCTTGCCAATCTTAACTTTTATGATACAACTTTTCCAATCCCGACGTGACCAACCTGAATTTTCCAATCCCAACTTTGGAAGTCAAAAGTGGAAAGTGTCCAAACAAAAATAACTACAACCATTACAATTTTTCGATACCATCTTTGGAAGTGATAAGTCAACATAAGACTAATAACATTAAAAATGATCCTCTCGACTTTTTCATCCTCATGTCGGAATCCAAAAGCTGGTAATAGGCCCTAATCACTACCAACTTATTTTTTTGATATCTTTCTTATTTGGAGTCCATTTTTTCATCCTAATGTCGGAAGCCAAAAGTCAGTAATAGGCCCTAATCACTACCAACTTATTTTTTTGATATCTTTCTTATTTGGAGTCCATTTTTTCATCCTAATGTCGGAAGCCAAAAGTCAGTAATAGGCCCTAATCACTACCAACTTATTTTGTCAATATCTTTCTTATTCAGAGTCCATTTTTTATGAAACAAGAGTCACCAGAAATTGTTTGTTTATATCTAAGTGATTATATATTTGAGTTCAGCATTTGAAGGGTTTCATACTTAGTCATTTGGGAAATCCTCTTGGATCAAACCTCCCCACTAGAACTACTTTGGACCACCAAAATCCCACAAATATTCAATAAATATGTGAGAGTACAACTCCTTTATATTTTAAGTATCTATCCATCGTTCCTTGCTTGGATGCATTCTTTTAAAACCCACATAAATATATTCCACATATATTATTCATGAATTTCCTATCATAATTCAACATTGTCCTAATAAAATTAACAATGATTCTCCCAAATTTTCGCTCGTGATGTTGGAAGTCAATAGGCCCTTATCACTTCCAACTTATCTCGTTGATATCTCTATCATCGAGGGTCATTTTTTTATGAAATGAGAGTGAGAATAAATATTTTGGTGATCTCTATGTGATTGTATATTTTTGTTCAACATTTGAATACTTACATGTTTAGTCATTTGGGATATCCTCTTGGATCAAACCTCCAAATTAAAAATCTATTGGACGACCAAAATCCTGAAAATATTCAGGAAACAGGTGAGGGTACAAATCCTTCACCTTTTCTGTCTCTATCCATCATGCCTTGCTGGGATGCATTGATTTATGGTCCATGCAAATATATTTAGCATCTCTTCTTAGTGAAGTTCTTCTCCTCGTGTCAAGAATGTTGTTTTCCTACAACTCATCAATGTACTTAGGTTCAAAGTCATCAACATAAGGAACATGAGCATTATCCTCTTGATCCATGATCATTGGAGAATCATACAATTTCAAGTTTTCTAATTTCACAATGGAATACATTTACATTTATGGAGGTAAACCTAACGAGAAAACATTATTACCAACTTTATCCAAAATTGTGAAGGGTCCATACCTAAGTGGTTTAATCATTTTACCTTTACCATTAAGTCGTTATTTGTTGATATGTTCAGCCAAAATTAATCACCAACTTGAAAATGATGATGTACTTGTTTCTTTTCATGGCTTGTCTTGTATTTGGCATGGATTTATTCCAATTGTTCTTATATAGTTTTACAAACCTTATAAATTTTATCAACATATAGTGTTAATAAGTTTAGATGATAATCCCTCTTCATATATTGTTCTTGATGTATTGATCTGAATTTTACACGATCTTAAATAACCATGAATTATGTGCGCATGTCTCATTAGTTTACTCATTTAGAAAGATTTTAAAATGGAATATTTTAAAAGAGAACATAAGCAAAAATATTGCACATCATAGAGATGCAAACCACAATTTTAAGACTCCAAATTTATAATGGAATTTGAGACTGTTGTCCTACGTCTCGGGGTCCACTTCCAATGAGAATATTTCTATTAATTCTTCAAATGTTATATCAATTTGTAGGATTCTCTCCAATTATATTTATTAGTTGAAGTAACATATGGAACTAGTGCAATCTTGAACTTTGCCAAAGACCTCCCCTAGCACGCAGTATGAGAAAATCTATCTCTTCTGATATTTGGATCCACCTCGAAACTGTTATTTTCCTTCATTGCATTGGAAATCTTCCACAATGACTATAAATTTCACTCCTTGTTCACTATTAATTTTAAACTTCTGAGCCTAAACTTCTCTGTCCTAGAATGTGCCCAAATTCTAGCTTAAATAGCATAGCTGAGTTTGTTTTTAGGGCCGCAAGTCGCAATCCCAAATTGGGTATTAAATCTGATTTCCAAATTAAATTATAGTTCAATATAAACACCAATATGAAAGGAATTGGTGTAGTGAAAAAATTTGCAGATCAGATAGCAGAAAACCCAGATAAAATTCATAGTTGTTTGTTAGTATTTGCTATCGATTTTATTGGAATGTTGAATTGTATCTTCTTCCGTGATATCAAATTTTCCAATCCTAAAGTTACTAATAAAACTTTCTCAATCATGACGTGGAAATCCTATATTTTCCAATCCCAACATTGCAAGTCATAAATAGACACTGTCTAAAAAACAATAAATACAACCATTCCAATTTTCCTTTACCAACTTCAGAACTGAGAGGTCAAAATTGGCCTAATAACATTAACAATGATTCTCCTAACTTTTTTATCATGATGTTGGAAGTATAAAGTTGGCAATACACTCTTATCACATACAACTTTCCTTGTCAATATATTTCTCATCCGGCTTGCCCTTTGTGGTCTGCAATAGTTGTTTTTGTTTAAACAATATGACTTTGAGTTGTCTCAAAGGTTTTATCTTAGTGTTTAATGGCTCCATGTATTCCATTTCTTGTATGCACAACCTCATCCATCATTTTGTTCATCATGTGTTTAAGCGGAGACTGTATTTTCCTGTCTCTAATCTCAGGTAGAGGGTTTCCAAGTATCCAAGGGTTATTAACCTGTATTAAGATATTCTTCGAGTCTTAAATCTACAATTTGTTAATGAGGTTCATATTTTTGAAACATAGCTAACTCAGTTGATTCTTGTTTGCAGGAAGAAAGGGAAATCCACGAAGAGCCAGTTGTTATCCCTCTATGTGATTAGTGGAGGTGAGCTTCTTTATACCTATATATTTTAAAAGAACTACATTTCATACTTAAATGAATTTATTGTGACTTCAAACTCATGTTTGACAATTGAACCCACGGTGCAATGAAAAGGGTACATGAAGCTTTGGATAAGATTTGCATTACTCTTATCATCCAATCTTGCATTAAATGTAACTTTACACACAAAGTGGTTTTAAGAGATGTTATAGTTTGTTAAGGAAGTTATTACATAGCTTAAAATTGTTAAAATGTAGGTGGATGCAAGTGATTGATGCATAAGCTCAGTGACAAGGGAAACTTGGTTACTTCCTCTCAAGATTCATTCTTCTCTGCCATGAGGTGGGGGAATCTACCCTAAAATCTGTTAAAAGGAAGATTTTATTAATTAGGTGATTGAGATTGATATTAACGGCTGTAGGTCCATGTGTATGCATACACTGGTGTGACGCATATCCTTCATTGTACACTTGGATCAACAATGAGTACGAGGTATGCCTCACTTGAATGTATATGGTAGGAAGAGATCCATGGAAACTCTTGTTTCAGAGCATTTGCGAATGAAAAGGGATTTACAACTTCTACTGAATTTTAAGATAAGTTGGATTTTTAACTATCAATTGTTGGGTTTGTACATCGATTTGAGAATTCATGGCGATTTGGTAAATGACTATAGAGTGCTTTAAAAATTGGAACAAGACAATCGTAGAATTTGTAATTGGTTGTTATA
This sequence comes from Pseudotsuga menziesii, assembly GCA_001517045.1. NCBI lineage: Eukaryota > Viridiplantae > Streptophyta > Pinopsida > Pinales > Pinaceae > Pseudotsuga > Pseudotsuga menziesii. The sequence goes on along the minus strand of LPNX010308963.1, from coordinate 29,798 downwards.
AATAGTTGAATGTGAATCATTTTGGTGGATAGTTAGTTCTTAAATATTGTTTGATTTGGTTTTTACTCTAATTGGTTTTCTTAGATATTTAATTGGATGGTTGTTCAATTGTATATTGATATCATGGTTATGTTTTAATTAAATATTTATCCTATATCTTTCTATTTGTGGGTATGGAAGACCTAAACATGAATTGGTAAAATGTATGTTGATTATTTTTTAAACATAATTGAAGTGTGTATATAAGCCTTCTATTCATAGATAATGTGTTTGGTTTACCTAGATATATTTGGTGATTTTGCTTGGAATCTCTCTAATTCGTATTTGATTATTTTAACTTAAATGTTTGTTTAAACATAGTTTTACTATGAGAATCATTTCTTATGTTTATTTTTACAGAAATAAAGCTCTAAAGAAGCCTTTGGGTTCTACTTCGCGTATGTGGTATTTTTTCTTGAAGTATGAAAAGTTTATATATATATATATATCTATATATATATTAAAAATTATACAACAAATTGTATGGCTTATAGATAATATTTCTAGAGTTATTAATAGGTAAAATAATCTTGATTTCCCTATTTTTGTACACAATAAATGATTATTAACATCGTATAAACAAAGAATTTACAGCAACAATATAAAAAAGAATACCAATTGATACTTGTAAAATTCTAAGTTTATAATGCCTTTGGAAATAACATCTACTTCTACATTGTAACTACTAACACTAAAATAGCAGATGAATTGTAGTAAATAAACTGTCACCACTATCGCAAAAACAAAACTGAAGGTGTCGTTCCTCGCAACTAACTCCTAGAGCATCCAAAACATACTTGCATGAGAAACCCTGAGTCTATCTGTTGAACCACAAGGTCGAATTTTGATCAATGCACCATCTCTTTGCATCAATATATTATTTCCCCATCCATGGCCAACCTGCTCCTTATTCGACGGGCATGCTATTTTATAGTATTTTTTCTAGGAATTGATTATTTATGAGCCCCCTACTCTTTAGTTCTCAAGAAGGAGTCTTGATAGTTTTCTCCATTTGTCATTTCCTCTCAGTATTTTAATTATTGAAATAATAATAATCCATTAAATTTATTTCTACTCTATTATCAAAATATTCAAAAAAGTATAATAAACAAATTATAAATTATTAGGTGCATTACATGCTTCAATGATATTGTAAGTCTTACCCACCAAACATAACAAAATCATAAGATATTAACAACTTACAATGGGAACAGTTTCTTAGAGTCCAGAAACAAAAATGGATAAAGAAATGTTATGTTCTATAGTATAAATATTATCTTCAAATAACATTTTACAAATCCTCCATCAACTTAAGAAAGTGTCAAATTGGTAGTGTAAACAAAACCATGAACATGTAATAATAATTTTTCTACTCTTATTTATAAAGGGAAAGGGAGACTTAAAGACAATTTGTCATTTCATTATCTTACAAGGTGATGGCATAAATAAATATCAACTTATAATAAAATTCCATACAAATTTAAATAAATAAAATGGAATTTTAAATGACAACAAAACCAAATAAAATTCAAAATAGAGAGAGGCCTCACTAAAATGAATGGTATGATCCTCCTTGGAGTTATCCTAAAATGTTAATGGTTTATCAAATCAAATTAACTACTAATATTTTTATGGATATTATCACACCTAAAAACATTAAACACCTTCATAAAATGGATATTGGAAATTCTATAATAATTTCCTATTATATATAAGAGTGTTCAATTATACTGGGAAAATAAAATAATTTAAAATATACATAAAGAAAAAACTACAATAAAATATAAGAGATTGTGGTAAAAACAATAGAAACTACATAGACATTTTTAAATTCATATAAAACTAAGAGATTACTTAATTTTACTTTGCATAACAATGTTAATTACAATAGTGTAATAAGAATCTTGGATTTAAGTTTGATTTAATGTTCTTCCATTAATAAATAAATTGATTGAAGAGCAAGGAGCATACCTATTTTATTCAAAATATGATTATGTGTTATTCAATATGTATTATTGGTATATTAAAGAGGGAAAATTTATCATACTAGAATAAAGGTTTCATGGATTTTTAATTTCTAGTTAAATCCAAGGATAATAATTCTCCAATATAAATTTTGGTATCAATCAAGCATTAATGTGGTTACTAACAAGTAATCCTATGCTATTGAGACATTAAGACATTGTTGAATTCTCTCAAAACATAAAGCTAGAGAATTTTTCAATGATATAAGAACAAAATAAAATATTTTTATTTCCATTTTTATGATTTTATTTATTAAAACATAAACTAAACACTATTAAAATTAAAATTTTACATACAAATTATAAAATTTCAAACAAAATTATTTATAAAAATTATAACATCTCCAATAAAATAACTTTAAAAAAAGTACATTAAATAAATCCTAATTATTGAAATGTATCTCCATCAAATCTTATGTCATAAAAATAATAAAAAATACAAAATCAAAACTGAAAGAACCACAAAAACATATAAAAATAACATGTCCAAATCATAAATCTGATTTGGCGCAAAAACGAGAACCTAAAGAACACAAAATCCAAAACAAAAGTAACAAATCAAAAAGGAAAGCACAAAAGCCAAAACCAAAAAATCTCAAAAGCTTGAGTAACGGCATGTTCCAAATCTTGGATGAAGTAAACACTTATGTTGGGGCTGCTTAAACTCTTGAAATAAAAACTGAACGGACGCTTCAAAGAATGAGAGCTCCAAATCAAAAGTGAATCGCATGTGCGTTTGGGAGCCTATGTGGTTGACTCCTGTGTGTTTCAGCACCAGAGTCAGAGTTTGGGCGTATGATGTCAGGGATTGGATCGTCTCCTGTAGCAAACAACTTCAAGAGATGGTCGGTTGAACAACTCAAAGGTGCATGTTTTTGCTATTTTATGTAGGCTTCTACGAAACCCTACTTCTCACTGTTAGTACATTCAACAATCTTAATATCTTGTTATCTACAATTTCACGCATATATTTTCTTTCATTCTATCAATTTTAGTGCAACTATTTTATGTTTGACTTTGTTCTGTTCGGATTGCAAATATTTAATGTTGGATTTGTTCTATAATGTTGGCTCTGTTCTGTTAGGGTTGCAAATATTTAATGTTGGATTTGTTTTGTAATGTTGGCTCTGTTATGTTCGGATTGCGAGACAGTTCTTCCATATCAATGAAATTGAGCCCTTTGAAACCCTTTCCTTGAAATGTTAGAAACATTCCTTTCTGTAAATTCATTCAGCATTATTAATGTATCATTGATAATCTCAAATCTGATCCATAGCTTCCTTTTTATCTCACATCTCAATTTTATTGCAAACCACCATTGAGTCTCCAATACGATTTTAGCTCCTCATAGCCCTTCATGAACGAATTTGAGTTACACGTGTGTATGGCTCCTTTGAATTCGTTCATGAACTAATTTGAGTATGGCTCTCGGTTTTGTTTATTTCTCTCTAAATATTTCAACAACGATGCCCTTCAAAGACGTCCTCAACTGAATCTTTGTGGCACATTTTTTTTCGTTGTCTGCTATGTTTTGATGCAAACCGAGATTGTCAGGAAGATATCTGATACGAATCAAGCCCCCATCAAACAATCTGATACATGTATGTATTTTCCTAGGGTCTCCTTCCTCTCTCAAAAGTTTAACCATCATGTCATGGATAAAGAATTTGAGCTATTGCTTCGTCGAGGCTTCTCCTAGCTTCACCCCCAATATTATAATTGCAATGGTTGTACGGCCATTGGTTCCCAATAGGGTGGTTGTATGGCCATGGATTCCAAATATTATAATTTCCACACCATCGCTATGGCAAGGGTTCCACGTAGTGATTCACGCCCTTCATAACCCTCCTGGTATGAGCTCGAGCTCCATTTGTGATTCCATGGCTTCGGCAACGGCTACCTATATCCACAATAGTGATTACATTTAGATTTTCATAAACAGTAGCCTAGCGTAATAGTTAACACCAGCTTATTCCTTTTAATTAATTTAAAGTATCATTACTAATTTTAAATTAGTTTTATTTTAATTAATAGAATGGAAGTTTTATTATTTTGTTTTTAATTAATTAAACAAATGGAAAAATTGTATATGACTAATTCCTGTACTTAAAAAAATAACATTTATTATATGATAAATATTTATATAAATATATTATATCCTAATTTGAATATTTTTATATAAAAAAATGTGTATAAAATTTATTTCTTATTTTGTATTTATAAATTTATTATTAATGTCACATATTTTCAGATATTTTCTATGTGAACTTTTCTCCAGAGCTCGTACTGAGGCCTACCATCGTCTGTAATGACATAATCTTTCGGATATCTAGATTGCTGATTGTCTGCCAAATACGTCTGCAATTTGACTAATTGCTCTCTCTATGGGCCCTAGTTGGATGTGGGTCTCTGGAAGTTAGTATAGGCACCCGCCTTTGGAATAAACCGTTTAGCAGGAGTGTACCCATCAAGCACTTACTATTAGTGCTTAACCTTACTCCTTTTATCCTTTTAACTGTTACCAACTTCCCACCTGCTTACTGAAAAGAATCAATGAAATCATCTCCGAGATGCTAAAAAGAGAAGCTTCCTCGATGTGGACTAGCTTCGACTGAGTAGGTGAGGAGTAGGGGACTAATCCTATTTAAGGAAATAAGAGATCGATTTACAGATTGAATGTGCATACCAATGATGCATTATTCCACATTCATAATATTTTTTATTATGTGTTTTTCGTAGTTATTTGTATGGTTTTTTTTTTTAAAGTAAAAACATGTAATTTTAATATAAAATGGCATAATGGATGAGCTATTTGGCATTAAAAAGATGGGTTTTCATTAAGTTATACATATTTTATTGTGAGATTATAATTCATGTGCTTACAATTAGGATTATGGTTAAGATCCATGATTAGGCTTATTCATGTAAACATATTATTTCTTTGGGATATTAGATTAAAGTTAGACTAGGAAAAGGTATCCTAGTCTATGCAAATTAAGGTCAAGTAGATTGCCTATGCTAGGTTAGAATAAAGTCTAAGGTAGTTTGGGTTAAGTTAATCAGGCTAGGGTAAGGTATGGTGATAGGCTAGGATATCTGAGGCTAAGGTAGGCTAGGTTAGAGTAGGTTAAGGGAATCTTAGCTTCATTAGTGTATCATACATTAGGTTGCACTACGATAAAATATGATAGGCTAGGCTAAGCTAGGTTAGGCTAGGCTAGAGTAGGAGAGAGTAGGATAAGGTAGGTTACTCTATGCCAGAATAGGCTAGGCTAGAATAGGATAGGATAAGATAGGGTAGAGTGGGCCACAACATGGTAGAGTAGAGTAGAGTAGGATAGAGTAGAGTAGAGTAGGATACAATAGCTTTGGCTATCCTAGAGTATGCTATCCTAGATTTGTGTATGCTAGCATTAGCTAGGCTAGGATAGGCTTGAGTAGGATAAGTTAGGCTAGCTTAGGATAGGATATGATAGGATAGAATAGAATAGGTTAGAGTAGGATAGGATAGCCTAGAGTACAGTAGGATAGAGAAGGCTAGGATAGAATAGGCAATGCTTGTGTAGAGTGGAGTAGGATAGAGTAGAGTTGGAAAGGCTAGAGTAGGCTAGGGTAGAGTTGGGTAGGGTCGAATCATGCTCTACTAGTCTATGTTAGAGTAGGATAGGCTAGAGGCTATGATAGAGTAGGATAGGATAGTTAAGGGTATGCTAGAGAATGGTAGGGTAGGGTAGGTTAGAGTAGCGTAGACTATGCTAGTATAGGACAAAGTAGGCTAGAGTAGGCTAGAGTAGAGAACGTTATGATAGGCTAGGCTAGGCCAATGTACACTAGAGTAGGCTATGGTTAATATAGCCTAGTCTAGAGTATATTAAGCTAGGCTAGGCCAGAGTAGGTTAATCTAGGTAATGGTAGAGTAGGCTAGGACAAGCTAGGGTATAACAGGCTAGGCTAGAGTAGGCTAGTTTACACTAGGCTAGAGTATGCTAGAGTACAATATGCTAGAATATAGTAGGATAGGCTACAAAAGGCTAGGATAGATTTTGGTAGGCTAGAGTAGACTATAGTAGAGTAGGCTAGGATAGAGTAGTATATTCTAGAGTAGGCTAGGCTATTCTACAGTACATTAAGCTAGGATAGAGTTAGGATAAAGTAGGATAGGGTAGGCTAGGTTAGACTAAACTATGATAGATTAAGCAACGATAAGCTAGGTAGGAAAGAGTAGGTTGGAATAAGGTAGAGAAGGATAGATTGGGGTAGGATAGGCTAGGCTAGTATATGATAAGCTAGGCTAGGCTAGAGTAGGATAGAGTAGGATAAAGTAGAGTACGATAGAGTAGGCTAGGCTAGGCTAGATTAGGTTAGGCTATCTTATAGTAGGTTAAGCTAGGCTAGAGTAGGCTAGGCTAGGTTAGAGTAGTAGCCTAGAGTAAGCTAGGATAGAGTAGGAAAGGGTACGATATGATGCGCTAGAGTAGGCTAGCCTAGGATAGAATATACTAGGATAACCTAGAGTAGCTTAGGTTAGGTTATGCTATTGTAGGCTATGTTAGGATAGGGTAGAGTAGGAAAAAATAAAGTATCTTAGGCTAGAGTAGGCTATTTTATAGCTGGTTAGGCTAGGATGGAGCAAGTTAAGCTAGGATAGGGTAACCTAGGATAGAGTATGCTAGGGAAGGCTAGGTTAGACTACGCTAGGCTAGAGTACTCTAGGCTAGGGTAGGGTAAAGTAGGCTATATTAAAGTAGGGTAGGACATAGTTGAGTAGGCTTAGCTAGGCTAGAGCAGGCTGGGATAGAGTAGACTCGGGTAGGTCAGGTTAAACTAGGCTAATCTAGAGTAGGTTAGGCTTGGTTGGAGTAGGTTAGGCTAAGGAAGATTAGGCTAGGCTAGGATAGGGCAGAGAACACTAGGATAAGGTAGAGTAAAGTAGGCTAGAGTAGGCTAGTCTAGTATAGGTTAGGCTAGGCTATAGTAGTTTAATCTAGGATAGAGTAATCTAGGCTAGGAGATGTAAGGCTAGGCTAAGCTATGTTAGAGTAAGCTAGGCTACTCGAGGCCAAAGTAGGGTAGGATAAAGTAGGCTAGTGTAGAGTAGGTTAGGCTAGAGTAGACTAGACTAGATTTGGTTAGGCTAAGGTAGAGTAGGTTAATCTAGAGTAGGGTAATCTAGGATAAAGTAGGCTAGGGTATCATAGGTTGGAATAGCCTAAGCTAGAGTAGGCTAGAGTGAGCTAGGGTAGTGTAGGATAGGGTATTGTAGGATAGTATAAGGTAGGCTAGGTTAAGAAGGAGTAAAATAGATTAGTCTAGGCTAGGTTAAGCTAGGATAGGCTAGAGTAGGCTATGATAGAGTAGGGTAGGGTAGAGTACAGTAGGTTAGGATAGGCTAGTGTATATTAAGGTAGGATAGAGGCTTGAATAAATTAGTCTAGGATAACTTACATTAGACTCGGATAAGCTATATTAGGCTAGCTTGCTATGGATTAGCTTAACGTACTATATCCTAACCTTTCTTAATAATTTGAAGAAGCTTTGTGACATATAAGAAGTGGTCTCCCATATCTTCATTATAACATTATATGCCACAAATAATAATGATATGTGGCTAATTAATTGCATTATGGCTGAAGTAATGTGCATCCACAATATACATCGAAATAAGCAAGGTGCATTGTAGAATGCATGTGGGGTCATAAGATGGGTATCATGTCAATATACTAGGTAGATATATAAAGGACTATAAAAATTCAAATAAAAAAATACAACAATAAAATATGTAGTGAAAATAGGTTTATTTTATTTTATTTGGGAAGGCATATTGGGAGGGGGTTAAAAAAATGATTTTGGCAGGTATTTTCCAATATTTATTTAAATTAGGGGTATTCTTTCATACACCACAAACGAACGTGATATGGCATGGTTTCACTAAGGAATACCCCATGGGTCAATGAGCATCATCATTTCCTATGAAAATTAGTAACTTGTAATGATGGAAAATTGATTACCATCACTATTAATGCATATATGGGGATGATTCATGAACATGATTATTTCCCATGAATAAAAGTAACTCATAGTGATGAGACCTCAATGACCATCATTACTCTTTTATATGTGGTCATGTTAGTGTTTGATAAAGGATCATCACCATTTATATTAAAAATAAATAAAAATTGTTGCAATGCTTGAGGGATAGTTGTCAGAGTATCATTAATGGTGACGATCACAGAAGTAAACATTACCATTAATTTCTACAATAATGATGTGCAAAAAATTAAATGTAAGATAGGGTAGGATACATTAAGATAGGTTAGTCCATAGTAGGATAGGTTACAGTATAGTAGGATAGGTTAGGATAGGCTAGTGTAGGCTAGAGCAAGATAGAGTAGGTTCGGCCAGTCTAGGATGGAGTCCGGTATGATATGAAAGGATATACAACAATAAGATAGGTTAAAGTAGAGTATTGTATTCTAGAATACAATAGTCTAGGGTGGACTAGGCTAGATTCTCCACAACAAAAATTAAGTTCTGTGAGGAGAAAAAAATTTCACCATAACCTCATTGGTGATATTCAAAAGGCTCTCCATCACCAAAATTAGAATGTCACCAAAGGAAGCATAGCCAATATGAAGGGAGATGTGGAAATGGCCTAGTTATACCACCAATAATCATTATTAGTGATGATCAATGATCGTGGGAAAATATTAGGAACAATAGTAACATACCTTTAATGACACTCACTAGTGATGCATATATGACAACAATGTTTTCTACCAAAAACTATGTCTCCAAAGGAAATGTAGCCAAAAGTAAACGAGATACGGAGACAATGTGGCTCCATGACCACTAACCATTATTAGTGTTGGTTTGCGACCATTCCCTATCAATAATAGTTAAATGTCCTTAGTGACCCTAACAATTGAAACACATATGATGATGATAAATTATTTTCATCATTTTCTATGAGCGATAGTGACTTTTTAGTGACAAACGTTTAATGACCCTCACTATTGATACATATATTGGGATGGTAAATGAGCATCATCATTTCCTATGAACATTAGTAAATTGTGATGATGGGAAATTAATGACCATCACCATTAACGCATGTATGGGGATGATTCATTCCCATCATTATTTCCCATGAATAAGAGTAATTCATAGTGATGAGACGTTAATGACCATAATTATTGTTTTATATGTGGTGATGTTAGTGTGTGATAAAGGATAATCACCATTTATATTAAATCAATTAAAATTGTTGCAATACTTGAGGGATAGTCATCACAGTATCATTAATGGCAACAATCACAAAAGTAAACATTACCATTAATTTCTACAATGGTGATGTGCACAAAATCAAATGTAGCTATTAAATTTTCCAATGGTGACATGCAAGAAAATAAATATTACCATGAATTTCCAGAATGGTTATGTTATTTGACATGTGTTATTACCCATTGATATTGATAGCAACACATTTCTATGTATCAGAGAAAAGAAAAAAGAACAATGAAAAAAACTAGAAAACAACAATAAAAATCATAAAATTGAAAAATGGAAGAGAACTCATTACCCATGGATAGATAAAGAAAGTTACTTGACATAACAATGGTATTGTATCTATGGTATGAAAAAATTATAGAAAATACCAAGGCACAATAGGCCTTTTCCATGTTTTTATGTTATTTTCTCATGCAAGAGTTAAAAGGCATGTACAAAGGGCAATTTAATTCACTTCAACCCTTCTTCGCATTTGGAAAATTGTCATTTTCATGTTTGAAAAATATAATCGACTTAACAATTGGTACAAGACCATCATAGAATTTTTAATTGGTCGTTATAAATATTTGGATGTGAATCATTTTGCTGGATAGTTGGTTCTTAAATGTTTCCTGATTTGGTTTTTACTCTAATTGGTTTTCGTATATATTTAATTGGATGGTTCTTCAATTGCATCTTCATGTCGTGGTTATGTTTTAATTAAATATTTATCCTAGATATTTATGTTTATGGGTATGGAACACCTAAACATGGATTGGTAAAATATATGTTGATTAATTTTTAAACAGACTTAAAGTATGGATAGAAGCCTTTGGCTCATAAAGAATGTGTTTGGTTTACCTAGATATATATGATGATTTTGCTTGGAATACATCTACGTAATATTTGATTATTTTAATTTAAATTTATTTCTAACATAGGTTTACTATCGGTATCAAGAATTATATTTATTTTTACAGAAATAAAGCTAATGAGGAAGCCTTTCAATTCTACTTAGTGTACCTATGACTTTTGCTTGAAGTATGATTTTTTTTTTACATATGTACATGGATATGATCATTTTACAGGGCTTGATAAATATGAGCTATCTTCCTTCCAATCCCTGTTTGCATAAAAAAATAATGGACTAGAAAAAAAACAAAGCACAGATTCATTTGAAGGCATATTTTAATAACTTGAATCGTCACATAGAGTATTATTCATATCCATGGAATCATGGTTAAAATATTCAAAGATAAGTAAATAGAAACCATAGCCATACATGTCTGTAACTCAAATCCATTCATAAGTGGCTTTGAAGGAGCCTTACAAAAATGTAACTCTAATTCATTGGTGGAGTTTTTTGAATGGATTAAATCCTATCGGAGACTTGGTTTCCTTTATCCATCAAGCTCTTCCTAGAAAGATATGGATTAGACTTGAGATAAAGAGTGATGGATTAATAATGATCAATGAATTTACAGAAAGGAATGTTTCTAATGTTTCAAGGAAAGGATTTCAAAGGGATCGATTTCATTCATATCGAATAAGTGTATGAGAGGGTTTTAAAGGGATCGATTCATATAAGATATCTTCTTTCAATGTCAGTTTGCATCAAAACATAACGAACGAGAAAGAAAAGGAAAATATCCGACATAAAAAAAAACCCAAAGCCATACATAGGTGGAAAACACATTCATTTGAGGATGTTTTTTAATGGATTAAATCATTACATAGATCCTTCTCCATAGCCATGGCATCATTGTTAAAATATTCAGAGAAGTAAAGAAAACCCATAGCCATACATGGCTTTGGGTCAAATTCATTCATGAAAGGATTTGGAGGATCCATACATACATGTAACTCAAATTCGTTCATGGAGGACTTTGAAGGGCTTAAATACTACCGGAGGCTTGCCTTCCTTGCTCCATCCAGCTCCTCCTGTCAATGGTGGTTTGCAATAAAATTGAGATGTGAGATAAAAAGGAATCTATGAATGATATTTGAGATAAAATTGATGAATTAATAATGATGAAAGAATATATAGAAATGAATTTTTCTAATGTTTCAAGGGAAAGGTCTCGAAGGGCTCAATTACATTGATATGGAAGAATTGTCTTTGTTCCTTCTCTATATTTGCATCCAAACAGAACTCAGATAACATAAAATAATTTCGATATGAATAGAACAGATCTAAACATAAAATAATTGTAAGCAAACTGATAGAATGAAAGAAAATATATGCGTGATATTTTACACAACAAGAGATTAAGATTTTTGAATGTACTAAGGATCAAAACTAGGGATTTCTAGAATAGTAGACAAAATAACAATAACATGTACTTTTGAGTTGTTCAACTGAGCTTGTGTTGAAGTTGTTTTCTACAAGAGGCAATCCAATCCAATCCAATATTTTCCATGGCATGATACATGCAAACACAAATTGTATGTGTCTCATACCCTACTCTATCCTAGCCTAGCCTAAGCTCACCTAGACTAATCTAGCCTACTCTCTCCTATCTGATCCCATCCTACACTATCCTAGCATAGCGTACTTTACCATATCTTAGCCTATAATAACCAATTCTATGCTATCCTAGACTATCCTATCCTATCCTACTCTACCCTATGCTATCATACTGTAGCCTAGCGTAGCCTATCCTACTCTAGCCTAACATACCATACCCAACTATAGCCTAGCCTACTCTAGTCTAGATTACTCTAGCCTAGCCTGATCTACTATAGCTTACTCTATCTTATTCTACCCTAATCTGTTTTATCCTAGTATAGCCTATCCTGTCCTATTCTACCCTATCCTATCATAGCCTACTTTAGCCTATTATGGACTACTCTAGCGGAGCTTAACCTTGCCTTACCTAGCCTACTCTATCCTATCCTATCCTATCCTATCATAACCTATCATGGCCTAACCTATCCTTGTCTATCCTAGCCTACTGTACTCTATACTACTCTACTCTAGCCTAATCTACTCTTACCTAGCCTATCCTAATCTAGCCTAGCCTATTCTAGCATATCCTAGCCTACATTAGACTACTCTAGCATACTCTGGCCTACTCTAGTATAGCCTACTATAGCCTATTATAGACTAGGATATCCTAGCCTAACATCATCTAACCTAGCCTATCCTATCCTAGTCTATTGTATCCTATCCTAGCCTAGACAACTCTAACCTAGCCTAACATAGCCTAAAATATACTAGCTTTTCCTAGACTAGCATACTCTACCCTAGCCTATCCTAGCTTAAGCAAGTATCTCCTAGACTACTCTAGCCTAGATTACTCTATCCTACTCTACTGTACTCTACCCTAGAGTAGCCTACTCTAATATAGCTTACTCTATCCCAATCTACTATAGCATAGACTACTCTACCATATCCTGGACTATTCTACCTTAGCTTTTTTTGTCCTAGCCTACCCTACTTTATCCTACTCTCGGCTACTATCACGTAGACTAGACTAGCCTAACCTAGCATTGTCTAGCCTAACATATCCTAGGTTAAACTAACCTATCCTACTCTAGCCTAACCTACACTAGCCTAACCCATCCTACTTCATCATATCCTAACCTAGCCTACCCTACCGTATTTTAGCCTAGCCTAGCCTACTCTACACTATCCTATCCTAACCTACTCTCGCTTTTCCTATCCTACTCTAGCCTACTTTATCCTAGCCTAGCATAGTATACCTTACTCTATCCTACCCTACCCTAACATTCTCTAGCCTTCCCTTGTCTAGCCTATCCTACTCTAGCCTCGCCTCTAGCCTAGCCTAATATAACATGTGACTAGTTGATCCTACCCAACTCTAGCCTACCCTACTCTAGCCTAGCATACTCTACTGTATCCTACTCCACTCTACACAAGCATTTCCTAATCTAACGTAGCCTGCTTTAGCCTATTGTAGTCTAGGCTATCTTATCCTACTCTAGGCTAGCATATTCTATCAAATTATAGCCTAACCTATCCTTCTTAAGCCTATCCTATGCTACATACACATCTCTAGGCTAGTCTAATCTAGCCTATGCTACTCTATTGTATTCCAGCTGATTGATCCCTACTCTACCCTTTCCTAACCTATCCTACTCTAGGCTAGCCTATTCTAGCATAGCCTAACGTACTGTATCCTACTCTCGCCTACTCTAGCCTAGCATAGCTTTCCCTAGCCTATATGAAGTAGTGCATCCTAATGTATCCTACTCTAATGAAGCTAATATTCCCTTAGCGTACTCTAGCCTAGCCTACCTTAGCCTATATATCCAAGTCTATCACCATACCTTACCCTATCCTAATTAACTTAACCCACCCTACCTTGGTCTTTAGTCTAACCTAGTTTACACAATCTACTTGAACTTAATCTACATATATATTCATCTAACCTAATCTAGTAAGGCTAGCAAACCTTATCCTAGTCGAACCTTAAGATAATATCCTTAAGCAATGTTATGTTTAGATGAATAAGTTTAAACACTGATCTTAACCATAATCCTAACTGTAAACAATTCAGTTACAATATAACAATACGATATATATAATTTAATGAAAATCCACTTTTTATTTCCAAATACCAAAGAGCTCATCCATTATGCCATTTTAAATCAAATTACATAATTATACTAAAGTAAAGCCCACATAGAAACTAACTAGCAATAATAGTAAATTTATGAATAAAAGATAGAAAATAAATGGGGAATCCATTTTCCTAGGTGCTCATCCTATCGTGGGTATGTGATCCTCTTTCACTCTGCCTAGAGGATTGAGAGAATATTTAGAGGATTATGGCATTTGTTCCTTAGCTCAGGCTCGCAATCATACTCCAAATGCCAAAAGTTACTGGTTCTCTGCAGGCGATCTTGATCTTATTTGTGAATGGAAGACAATATGGGAAAATTATGTAAGGGGTCTGGAATTTGGTCATATACGGCTCACTGATCAACTTGATTCCCTTATTTGGACTCATCATAAATATATTGGGCCATTATCTGCTGTGGAAGGTTATTCTGTTATTATTTCAAATAGCTGTCCGAAATTAAATGACAAGGTTCTGAAAATTCTATGGACCTTGACTATCCCTCTGAAAATAAAATGTTTTACTTGGTTAATGCTATTTCAAAAGATACTAACTTGGGATCAATTACAAACTAGAGGTTACAATGGACCTGGTCGTTGTATTCTCTGTGAGAATAACATGGAAGATATTCAGCATTTATTTTTCTGTTGTCCTTTCTCTTCCCGATTATATGCTTATTTTGAGGAAAAATTCAGATGCTCTTTCCCCATCTACAGTTCTGTTCACTCCTTCTTGGACTGTTGGTTCTCTAGTATTTCAAATTCTGCCCTTTATTTCTACTTGCCTCTGTTCATTTTTTGGGGAATCTACCTTACTCGAAACTTCAGCCTTTTTGAAAATAAAAATCCTTCCCTCTCAGCTTTGATTGCTAGAATTGAAGACCTGCAAAATACCTTCCCTGTTCCTATGAAAATTCACAAATCTCGCATTATTGGTCCTAACCCAATTAAATGTTTTCCTTGTGGATATTTTGATGGTGCTGCAGCAGACTATATTGGAGGATCAGGTTATGTGATTTATATAAATGATTATCATTTCTTCAGTTTTTCAATGGGCTGTGGTAGAAGCTCGAATACTAGAGTAGAGTTATTGGCTTGCTGGGAAATTCTTAGAGGTAGCTTTCTGATGGGTATTCCTATACAGCTGATTTATGGGGATTCTTTGGTTATTATCTCATGGCTAAACAGAAATTCTGCACTTGATGTGCCTTCTTTGATGCACTGGTGTCGCGACATTAGACTTTTGCTTCAAAAGGCCCTGCCGGTGACCTTTAGGCATACATATCGTGAGCATAACATGCAGGAAGATGCACTCTCCAAACAAGGCATGAAGTTGGATATGGGCCTTGTATCTTTCTCAGAAACTTTGGATGGATTGATTATAAATCAAGGAATTTTAAATCTCTTTTAGAGTAGCTGAATATCTCTCTTATTTCAGCTTGGTTTCTGCTATTGATTGATTACTTCTTACTGTTCCATGTAGATTCCATCCTACCAGTATGCATTGCTCTGATTTTGTATGTCTGAAGTTCATCTTCGATATATATCAGTATTTCTGACCTGTGTATCAGGGATGATGAGGAAAGTCTGCCATGATCACACTTTTTCTTTTGCATTTGCAGCAGTTTTTGTCACTTATATATGTTGCTGTTGGTTCTGGGATCTCGCAATTATATCGCAGATTTGTATTTGATATATTTTGCTGCTCTGTATTGATATCTACTTTGGTAGATGTATGGACATGGGAACAGGAAATCTTCATACTGATATTGTAAAAGATGTCTTTTGATTCATATGAATAACAAAGATTGGTATTTTTTCCGCTGAAAAAAAGATAGAAAATAAATTATATAGTCAGTTTTTATTTACAAATATTCATGTTAGAATATAATATATTTATATAACTATTTATCGTTGAATAAATGTTATTTTTTTGAATGTACCATATACAAATTTTCCTTTTATTTAATTAATTCAAAAACAAAAGTAATAAAACTTACTTACTATTAATTAAAATAAAATTAATAAATATTTCATTCGACATATAGGATTAGAAAAAGTAATAACAAAATTCAAAGATGTCAAAGATGCGTTAAATAAGTTAAATATTAAACAAAGATGGCCCAGTTATAAATTAAGGAGAAATACGGGATAACTTCTGTTAACTATTAGGGATCGATTTGTCTCTTCTTGTGCTTCTATCTAACTATCTGCTTCTTTTTCTGGATGAAAGAAAATAATTCAAGGTATTTTTGCTTTGATGTGCATGATACAATAAAATGCATGGGTTTTTCTCACTTGCTGTTTATCCTAGTGTGTTATCCATTCTAGATACACCATTACCAGTTCGACATGCACAAGAAGTAGCAGATCTAGGTATGTTTATATATATCCATGAGAGTCTCAACTTGTCTTCCTAGTATTTGGGATGGACATTAGAGTGACCTGCTATTTATAACATATGCAACCAATATACGATCAGGACATTCAGATTGTAGCGCTGTAGGACGTTTGCTTTGGCCCTAACTCTAACGGCTTTTTAAGCCCTGCAGGGCTGCGTATTACCTACGATGGATTTGTGTTGTTGGTTACTCTTTCTTTAGAAGTACTGGTTGCGAGGTGATAGAGATAGAACGCTCACACGTCCTTTCCCTATGAAGGGCAAGACCTACCGGACCTATCAATATGGGAAAATACGCAATTAAGGAGAAATACGGGATAACTCTTGTTAACTATTAGGCTAGGCTACTATTTATGAAAATCTAAATGTAATTAACATGGCAAATATCGGGAGATATCGCAGAAGCGATAGAATCACAACTGGAGCTCGAGCTCATTCGTGGAGGGTTCTGAAGGGATTGAATCATTACGTAGAACCCTTTCCATAGCGATGCCATCACAATTATAATATTGTGATAAAAGTAGGAGAAGCCGCTACCATACATAGTTGTAGCTCAAATTATTGAACCATGGCATCATGGTTAAAATTTTCAGAGAGGAAGGCGAACCTAGAAAAATAAATACATGTATCATAGCGTCTTAAAGGGCTTGATTCGTATCAAATATATTCCTACCAATCCTAGTTTGCATCAAAACTTAATGGACTAGAAAAAATAAGGAAAATATTCCCCCAAAAAAATAGGTGAAGCACAGATTCATTTGACGACATCTTTTAAGGGTTTGAATCATTACATAGAGCCTTCTCCATAGCCACGGAATCATGGTTAAAATATTTAGAGAGAAGTAAACAGAACCCAGGACCATACATGCCTATAACTCAAATTCACTCATGAAAGGATTTGAAAGAGCCATGCACACCTGTAAATCAAATTCCTTCATGGAGGGTTTTGAAGGGCTTAATCCCTATCTGAGACTCGTCTTCCTTGCTCCATCAAGCTCTTTCTGGCAGTCGTAGTTTGCAATAAAATTGACACGTGAGATAAAAAGGAAGCTATGGATGAAATTTTAGCTATTAATAATGTTGAAAGAATTTACAGAAAGCAATGTTTCTAATGTTTCAAGAAAATGGTTTCAAACTGCTCGATTTCATCCATATGGAAGAATTGTCTTCATTGCTTCTCTATATTTACATCCGAACAGAACAGAGCCAACACCAAATATTTGGAATCCGAACAAAACAGAACGAAACATAAAATACTTGCAAAAGAAAATATATGAGTGAGATTTTAGATAACAAGATATTAAGATTGTTAAATGTACTGATGATGAAAACTAGTGTTTCCTAGCAAAGTAGAGAACATAACAATAACATGTACCTTTGAGTTGTTCAACTGACCTTCTCTTGAAGTTGTTTGATGCAGAGGGATTTTCCATGACAATGAGATGTGCAAACTCAGACCCTGCAGCCGAAACCCACAGGATTGAACCGCACAGGCTCTGAAGCGCGCATACACAGGACTCAACCACATAGGATCCCGAGCGCACATATATGTATATATATATATATATATGGAGGAGAATGTTCAAACCCCCTCTCTATATATATTATTCCTTATCCGGCCTCCAACGAATAGTTTCCATATTTTCTTCTTCTATCAAACCTCCCTCTCTCACAAATTGATTCAGTTTATCCAAGATTCGCAGCCTTCGTTCTTTTTTTAGATTTGATTTCAAGATTTTAATCATAAAGCACAGGCGCCTGAGCACATAAAGATGCAACAAAGAAGAATGTTGAAAAGCTTTTGTGCTTTTTCAGTTTTGGCTTTTGTGCTTTACCAATTTTGATTTCGAATTTTTGTTTTGGCATTTGTGCTTTTTTAGTTTTAGATTTTGTGTTTTTTCACAAATCCATGATTTCAACCTATCATCTTTATTAGCTTTTGTGCTTTTTTTTTGTTTAGATTTTGTATTCTTGGTTTATTTATTAAATAAGATTTAATGTATATTTTTTTCATTAAATAATTTAGTTTGGTATTTCATAATTCTTATAAATAATTTTGTTTGAGATTTTATAATATGTATATGAAATTTTAATTTTAATAAAGTTTATTTCATAGTTAAGATGATATAATTGGTATATGAATTTTTGTTATACTCACTCTATATATGTGTCATCAAATAGATTTACTATTTATTAAAACTGTTGGTTGAGATGTATTTGAATTTGAATTCACACCACAAAATAAATTAACTACTATAATTTTTTTATAATAAACATTGTTTTCATATATAATGTTCATGTGCATATGAACTTGCCACTTTATAGTTTACTGTGGCATGCATTAACATCTATAGAAATTTCCTCTATAATTTAAGATATGATTATTTGAAGTCATTGTAGTAAATTATAACATGATTAGAGGGCGCTCGCACGAAGTTGGTTCCACTTTTTGGTGCCACTTAGGAAATCAGAAACGCACTTCCGAAGTGCAAATCAAGAACGCATATGCGTTATTGATGGTACATTCGGAATAACCCAAGCCCAAACACAAGGCTAAGGTTCGTGGAAATGTATATCGCATATGCGTTTTGTAATGTTGAATATCGCGTATGCGATATATCGCATATGCGATATGTAACATTACAAAACGCATATGCGATATATCACATATGTGATATGTAACATTACAAAACGTATATGCGATATATCACAAGTGCGATATGCAACATTTGGAAAACGCAAGTTGTTTTGTACAATGCGTGGAAGTTTCAAATCTAAAATCAATATTGGTGATGAAAAAAACTTTTAGGTTTCTGTAAAAGGAGCTATGGAACTCTATACTAAATAAGGTATGAAAAGTGTTAAATATGTTTATTACACTCCACAATTAAAGCATAATTTATTAAGTGTTGGGATACTATGTCAAAATAATTACAAGGTAGAGTTTGATGATAGATAATGAACAATTTATGATAAGAGTCAAGGAAATACGGTGTTTATAGTTGTGCCTATGTCAAAGAATCGAATGTTCCCATTGAATTTTAGAGAAAATAGTATCAACCTTGCTAATATGGAATATAAAGACATAAGTTGGTTGTGGCATCTCTCGTGTGGCCATTTGAATTTTCATAGTTTGAATCTTCTAACATTAAAAGAATTAGTTTATGGTTTTCTTAAGGTTGAAGAGAAAAATGAGGTTTGTGAAGGATGTGCTAAAGGAAAAAATGGAAGAGAGAATTTTCTTAGAGGAAAGGAATGGAGGGCCCAATATCCACTTCATCTAGTTCACTCATATAATTTTGGTCCAATCCAGACAAAGAGTTTGGATAATTCATTGTATTTTATTAGTTTTATTGATGATTACTCACGAATGTGTTGGGTTTTTTTCTTAAGAGTAAGGGTGTTCAACATTTGATACATTCAAGAGATTTAAACCCCTTGTGGAAAATGAAAGTGCTTACAAAATAAAGTGCATAAGTACTAACCATGGATGAGAGTTTTTCTCAAGAGGTGTTTAGAATTTTTATGATATGAATGGCATTAAAAGACAACTCACCACAACTTATACACCTCAACAGAATGAGATAGTTAAAATGAAGAAACGTACAATGATGGAAATGGAAAGAACTATGTTACAGACCAGGGAATTAAGCAATTCCTTTTGGGGAGGTGAAGTTGCTACAACAATATATATTCTCAATCAAAGTCCCACAATTGCACTTGAAATTATGATTCATTACGAATCATGGTATGACAAAAATCCTAATGTTAATCATTTCAAAGTTTTTGGATTTTTATCCTATGTTCACGTAGTTGATAAAAAGATACAAAAGTAGGATCTAAAAAGTGAACCATCCATTTTCGTGGATACAATGAGAAAATTAAGGTTTATAGGTTGTATAATCCTCTCACCAATAACATCGTTGTGTCTAGGGATGTGATTTTTTTATGAAGGGGGAGTTTATAGTCATAAGAAACACCATGTTGAGAAGTCAAAAGATGGTTTGAAAAGAGATATTATTGATGATATTAATCATGAGAAACCCATTAATGTTTTAGTTCCAAATTTTGTAAACACACCAAGTAGCCCCTTATCTAGTTCTCCAATTTCATGTACAAGTCCTACAAGGAAGGTAAGAAGCCTAAATGAAATTTATTAGAGAAGCTTGGCACACGAAGAAAATCCAAGAGGTGAGACTATAAATGTTGCTTTATTTTCACAAGTTGATTTTGAACCATCATGTTTTGAAGAATTATACTAATGAGTTTTCGGTGCAAGATATGCAAGAAGATATAGATTAATTTCATAGGAATTACACTTGGAATCTTACAAATATTCCTCATTTTTCCTTGTCAAATCATCTTAAGTGGGCCAAAATGTCCACCATATCAAGAGGCATGAGCTTCCCCAATCAAAACTAAGGAGCCTAGAGTGTTGGGTAGGAAAATTTAACTATGCATAAACATCCAACCCTCCCAAATACAAATTAATTTGGGTGGGATGATGAAAGGGCTGTCAAACTGACCCAAAGAAAGTATTAGTAGCATATAGTTGTTCCAAGCTTCATAGGCAAGACAAGGAACATCCAAAATGTGCATTGGTTGAGTTGGAGGGAAACTCAACACATTTGTCGCCTAATTTGAACTCCCTTTATTATATTTAAAGACCACGTGAAACTATTGTAGGTAGGAGGCATGTTTGAGATGGAATTGTTCTTAACTCTTAGACTATGAATTCAAAAGATTAAGGGATGATTATTAGTACAAAAAATATTTTCCTTATCCAAAACATAATGGCACCATTGCTTCAAGGCCTTCCCTAGATCTCAAAATTCTTTGTCATACGTGTTGTACTTCAGAATGGCGTTTGTCAAAGTCTTGGAATGATAGTTCGTGGGATGACCAACCCATTTTCATATGGCACTAGTAGCATAGTGTGAAGCATTTGTCTCAATCTCAAAGGCATATTGCGAATCCAAAAGGTGCAAAACCAATTTCAAATACAATGTAGTTTTTGAGTTCCAAGAACTATCATCCATTAACTTTGTTAGGAAAACACAAGTGGATTAGAGAGTTGATGTAGGCGGTATGAAATGTGAGATAAATGAGTAGTAAAATGTTGATAAAAATTTAGGCCACCGATAAATAATTTTTCAAGCAATAACAATGAGGAGATGAGCTAGTTAACAAGAGCTTGTACATTGGAAAGATGAACACCTATTCCAATTTTATCAATAAGAAGTCCTAGATAGTGAATGGAGGTTTCCCAATATAAAACTTTTTGTGAGTAACATGTTATTTTTTTTTAATGGGACCAAAAAAGAAGCATATCGCAAGTGCGATATATCGCATATGCGATATATTGCACTTGCGATATTTAAAAGTAGAAAACAAATAAAACAATGGCCGCGAGCTCATTTTCACAATATCGGGACAGTGAAATAACGCAGCAGCGAAAAAACGGAGGAGCAAAAAACCGCAGGTGCGATTTGGGTTTTACCTTTTCAAGGTCGAGGCTGAGTTCGAGGTGTCGCTGAGGTGGATTGCTCCAATGACAGGTATTTATGCTAGTTCTCTCCTTTTCATTTAACCTTCCATTCTTTAATTTTATTCCTAATTTATTTGTTTATAGAATTATTTTGAACAAATTTAACAAAATAATTGAATGTGAACAATCAAACAATGATTAGATAAGTAAATTAACTTGCAATTTTATGTTTAAATATTAACAGACAACACAAATTAACAACAAAATGTGGAAAACCCACCCTCCAATAACCCACAACAACCTAACCCACAACCAAACCGAGACCCGGAGGGGGAACAATATAGAAACACACAGATTATTGCATGAATGGCATCATTGAGGCGCCTTAGATCATCCATTAGAGGGGGGGGGGGGGTCAATTGAGAAATTCTTTAGCCGATGCCTTGGACACAATAACAAACACAATTTTCGATGCCCAAGGAGCTCTGTACAACATTACCTCGTACAGAGAATCTAGGAGGCGATACTACTATGATGGATTGACGCATAAAGACATCAAAGCCCTTAAAATTACTAAAGACTAGTTATTTTCGTTATTCCAGGACCCCAGCACCGGATTGGTTCCACCCACCAGTCGAGCACACATTTCCATAGACTGGTGCATTGAACCAAATATAAAGGATAATTGGATGGATCGTTGGTATATGGTATTCGATGAAGAACCCCATGGGAATAGGGACATCCCATTTTATTTCCTTAGGAAGTTGTATGCAAAATTCATCCTAGGGAAACATGTTAACTACTTTGATATCTTAGGCAACCAGGGTGTTGGTTATGGGATGCCCCAAGATAGGGAAGGAGCCAGGAGAGATCCCAACCATATGCCACGCCCACCAAGCACACCAAAACCCCCTCGGGTATACCCTACTGTAGGTCATGTCATTGAGTATACACAGGAGGCATTACTTGACATGGCAGAGACATTGCTTGAGCATGGGACTGATGTCCGAGGCAATGTAGACCAAGGGGCTAGCACTTCTACAGCGGGCCCATCTATAGATCACAGAGGAGATGCAGAGTCTTCAGAGCGCTGTGTTACTCCACACCCTTGCACATTGTGTGGAGGCATATGCTATGGCCCTGCTTCCGACTTCCGAGATGATGGATTACTTCGCTTTGTAAGTAAAACTCATTATTTTAATATTATACTTTGTTTCATGTCAAAATATTCAATTTTTTCGCACTTTATTTCTATTTAATTATCTAACAATATTTGTGAACAAATATACAGCTGGTGTCCCATGGCACACCACAGTCGCATAGTCCGTCGATCAATGTTGAGAACATTAATGCGGCTGTCAATATTGCCTATGGGTTTGGTTCTTCACCAATAGGGGTAAGAACTATACTTGGTAATTATTCAACTTTATTTATATATATTTATAACTTATAGATTGTAATGTATTCAATATGTATCCTAATTTTGATACTTGACATGTTTTGTGCAGGTTGCCCAGGAAGAGTGTATTGTCTCGCAGCCTATTCCCTCTCATGCAGAGGTAGATTCATGCAAGATTCCTAATGTAAGATTCCTAATGTAACTTTTAAATTTGTTAGTTTATATGTTTCTCATAGATCTTTCTCCATCACCTTAATTTTTAGTGTGTTGAGCGGCTCCACTTAGCTATATGATATACTATGTGTGCGAATATACAAGATATGAAGTATAGTTGGAGGTATTTTCTTAGTATTAAAAAGATTCCATGTAAACTGGAGTATGTCCTCATTGTACATGTTGTTAGAATTAGTTTCATGGCTAACTTGGCCGCATTAGGGGAGAGGATCCATTGGTGGTGCATTTCTTTACAGTAGTAATGTAGCTTAATTTTCCATATTCCCAAGCTTGTATTTCATCCAAATTCTTACCACATATACTTTGGTGTGATATTTATCTACCATACTAGTTTTGAGCTGTGACGAATCCAAAACGATGCCATGCCAGCCACTAAGTTCCAAGTTGTCTAGTTCTAGTGTGTTTTAGTGTATTTTTTATTGGTAAAAATGCTTGAATATTGATGTGACTTAAAGAGGATGTGGCTTAAAATGATATTTCAAATTTTCAATATTCATATTATTTCAAAATGTATAAGAAGTTTTTTTGAAAATTAATTTTAAAGACATGAAAATATTGACAATTACTTTGTACATAAAGTACTTTTATAAACCACTTTTGGTAACTAGTTTTTTCAAGATTGAGTTCAACCAACACAATGACTATCTCCAATACTAATCACCCCATATCCACTACTGGTCACCTTGTTTCGTCACTGGCTCCTCTCCACTAGGTATTTGGAAGGAGTAAAACAAAAATATTAAACTTGAAATGCTAATAAATTTATATACAAATATATTAAGTACCACTAATCCACTCTACATGTATGTTAGGATTCCAATTCGCATAGTTAAATGATGGGACACTATTGGCTTGTAGTTTGTGTAGTTTGGGAGGTATATTTTGGGCATGTGATTCTTGATTCCATTTGTGGAATTAAATCAACCCGTGTACTAAGGTGACCACCATAAACTTCAAAATAGACATAATAATGCTTGACATTTGGGGCAGTTTGATAAGTTACACTCTTTCATTGACCATTTCCACATTGTACAATATTATATAGTTATTCCAAAACCATCGATACCTCTTGATCCATCCTCTCTTTGGCTTCCCAACAATCACTAACTTCAAAAAATTATCCTGGGTTAAATTTTCCTACCCACAATCATTATTCTCAATATGGATTTCTATATCCAATTCAAGAGTCAATACCCATAGGTATTCACAAAAAATGATAGTATGCTAATCTAAGTCTTGGAATAAAAAGGTGAACTCCCTATACCAACATGTGTTCCATCTCAAATACTTCGAGGTATATAAATGCATCAATGTACCTATAATACCTCAAACACAACATCCACTCAAAATCTAGTTACATAATGATCCCAAGATCATCTCAAATACCTCTAGGAAGACATGTACATTAGTTCCTTCTAATTTCTTAGAACATGTCAAATACCCACAACATACAAGTGCATAGACATTTCTGTCATTACATTTATAATTAAGTGTATGCAAATGGATTGCCATGCCTATAGTCCCCCTCATATCATCTCTAATATTGGTATCCAAAAAAAGGCACCAATGTGCATGTAATCTTTCTAATCATCAGATATATGTACATGCATACAAATGATGTGTTTGTCATTAGGTTAAAATTATTTCATTGGAATAACAAAAAGCAGAGTATTTTGTTTATTTAATGCAAATCTAGGTCAAATGGAGGAGGGGAGGGGAGGCCCAACAAAAAAGAATTTAATATATATGTCAAATGGTAGTTCATCATTTTCCTTCCAGGTAGTATATATGTCTCTGATTCACTATTTGATATGAAATTGACATATAATATATATGCTACTTTATATGCAGGCCCTTAGTGAGGCACCGGTGCTTGAAGAGCACCAAACCGACGGCCCACTGTTCACGAGCCAGCATGTATGTTTATGTAGATCGATTTCTTTGTACGTTTGTGTACACATCTCAAGATCAAGTAACATTCAATACAATGGGAACATAGCCAATGAAGCACAAATTAATACAATGGGAACATAGCCAATGAAGCACAAATTAATACAATGGGAACACAGCCAATGAAGCACAAATTAAGACAATGGGAACACAGCCAATGAAGCTCATTTTCTTAAAAATTCTAAACAGAGTGATTGAAAACAAACAGCAAGGTTTTGCACATCAAGTGATCACAAATTAAAGTGTTTGAATCTAACATACTGCCATGCAAGCTATAACTTTGTATCTAATCAAAATCTTCCCCTAGTAGCATATGCCTCATTCAAATAAAATGCTACAGCACATGATAAAGCCTTACAAAAGTAATATCTACTACTAAATGCAATTATGCTCTACCGTACACCTGTATAGTGCTCATTTTCTGAGTAAAATTTCTGGCACCACTGAACCAGGAAAGAGATAAAGATCAATAATGTTGCAAAGCTATGTTGCAAAGCTTCATAATGTTTGTATCATTATTGCACAAACTTCTTAGTTAAATGAAATTCCAGTGCTATATTTTTGCCCAAATATTTGTGTCAATCATGTGTGCTCCTATATGTAATTATTTCTGATTATCTGATTTAGATTCATAAATTGTCTTGCCTAATTAACTAGTGTAAAGAAATGCACCACCACTTATTAGGAAACATGTACAGTAAACATGTACAAATCTATTAGGAAACAAGAAATACATAGCAGTAAAAATTATGACTTCTACTTAATCTAATAAATGTTTGCCTCTCCAAGGATACTGGAGATTCCAGACTCCTTGGAATATATGAATGTACAGTCAGCATCAATAAATAAAAGTCAAATTTTCATGCAAGAAACACAACATAAAACCAATTATCAATACTTTTATCCCCTTACCATTAGAAGTATTTCTGAAAGTAAGAATCTACGCCCTCCAAATTCATTTTCATGTGTCCAGAAACCAACACAAAGCAAATTAATTATTGCGCTCTTTTCATTAGAACAACACAATGCACAATAGAATAGATCCCACCTGTGGAGGCCAAACTTCCTCATACTTAGAAGCCATACACAATGCTGTGATAGTAACTAATTGCCAATTCTCTTCTGTAATCTCTTGTCTAGGATTATTATCTAAAGTTGTATCAGTGCATGTATATTATGGGTTCACAATGCGATGCACAATGTAAATTCTGCATAAGAGCATATATAGAGAGGTCTTCCTATTCTATTCCATGTTGACCCTTGTATTGTCATATCATGTGACAACTCTAAGATAGCTGTAGTGTATGTCTATGAATGACAAAATCATGGTAGTAAGTTAAGTTGATAAAGGAGGAGGATGTGACAAGCAATGAATACTTACCAATTCTGTTTATGCTTAAAGTTATCTGCACAACTCAAGAGGGAGCTGGGTACTCATTTCTCAATCTGATTCTCTATATAAAATCAGAGTTTGCATAGGTATATACACAAATTTGTGTGTTTAGTTCATTAATTGAATCTTCGCTGCACCAAAAATGAACAATAATAATAATAATCTGTCACTTGGAATTCTGACAGGAAGAACATTTAGACACTGATAATTTGGCTCTTTGTTGACTGATAAGAGTTTATATGGACATTCTACCCCTTCAAAAAGCAATGAGATGTATTGTTTCTTTCACCAATTCATGAATTCACGAGCTAGAAAATCAGAGCTTATCAGAGATTAGGATGTAGATAACTCTGTCTTGAGGGTAACATAGTCTACATGATCCTAAAGGTAAGGGTTGCCATCAGGACTTAACTTGTTGGTTTGAAATTTTTTAGATCTTGGTGAAGGAGCTAATTAGCCATCAAAGTGTTAAGATGGTAAAGAGATCTGATATTTACATATATGTTTGATTAGAACAATAACAGTCAACAAAGAAATGTGGTTGCATCTATAGTACTGACAAGTGTTACCAGAAAATGGATTTATTATGTAACCCATGACAAGCCCACTTAATCATGATACCTAATAATTAATCTTTGGGTTGTGCAAAGAGTTTTTATGACTCATTGATGGAAGTGATTAAGTATTATTGAAGTTATAGTCTATGATTCTTTTTTTATTATGTTTAAGAAGTGCATACTCAGGCTTAAAGGATAATGACATAGAATGCTTAACCATTGTTTATTATACTTCAGTCAATGTGAAGCCTAGAACTTAATCTCTTGTCTAGGATTATTATCTAAAGTTGTATCAGTGCATGTATATTATGGGTTCAAAGTGTGATGCACAATGTAAATTTTGCATAAGAGCATATATAGAGAGGTCTTCCTATTCTATTCCATGTTGACCCTTGTATTGTCATATCATGTGACAGCTCTAAGATAGCTACAATGTATGTCTATGAATGAAAAACTCATGGTAGTAAGTGAAATTGATAAAGGAGGAGGATGTGACAAGCAATGAATACTTACCAATTCTGTGTGTTCAGTTCATTAATTGAATCTTCGCTGCACCAAAAATGAACAAAAATAATAATACTCTATCACTTGGAATTCTGACAGGAAGAACATTTAGACACTGATAATTTGGCTCTTTGTTGACTCATAAGAGTTTATATGGACATTCTGCCCCTTCAAAAAGCAATGAGATGTATTGCTGCTTTCACCAATTCATGAATTCACGAGCTGGAAAATCAGAGCTTATCAAAGATTAGGATGTAGATAACTCTGTCTTGAGGGTAACAGAGTCTACATGATCCTAAAGGTAAGGGTTTCCACAAGGACTTAACTTGTTGGTTTGAAATTTTTCAGATCTTGGTTAAGGAGTTAATTAGCCATCAAAGTGTTAAGATGGTAAAGAGATCTGATATTTACATATATGTTTGATTAGAACAATAACAGTCAACAAAGAAATGTGGTTGCATCTATAGTACTGACAAGTGTTACCAGAAAATGGATTTATTATGTAACCCATGACAAGCCCACTTAATCATGATACCTAATAATTAATCATTGGGTTGTGCAAATGAGTTTTTATGACTCATTGATGGAAGTGATTAAGTATTATTGAATTTAGAGTCTATGATTCTTTTTTTATTATGTTTAAGAAGTGCATACTCAGGCTTAAAGGATAATGACATAGAATGCTTAACCATTGTTTATTATACTTCAATCAATGTGAAGCCTAGAAGTTAATCTCTTGTCTAGGATTATGATCTAAAGTTGTATCAGTGCATGTAGATTATGGGTTCACAATGTGATGCACAATGTAAATTCTGCATAAAAGCATATATAGAGAGGTCTTCCTATTCTATTCCATGTTGACCCTTGTATTGTCATATCATGTGACAGCTCTAAGATAGCTGCAGTGTATGTCTATGAATGACAAACTCATGGTAGTAAGTGAAATTGATAAAGGAGGAGGATGTGACAAGCAATGAATACTTACCAATTCTGTTTATGGTTAAATTTATCTGCACAACTCAAGAGGGAGCTGGGTACTCATGTCTCTTTACCATCTTAACTTTTTGATGGCTAATTAACTCCTTCACCAAGATCTGAAAAATTTCAAACCAACAAGTTAAGTCCTTATGGGAACCCTTACCTTTAGGATCATGCAGACTCTATCACCCTCAAGATAGAGTTATCTACATCCTAAGCTTTGTATTGTGATAGTAACTAATTGCCAATTCTCTTCTGTAATCTCTGCAACAGAGCCATATCTATCAAGTAGTTGCTTGGAAAGAATACATGTGTCCTGTTGAATGTGTGCCCTATCTTGCATATGATAGGGAAAATAGAGATTCAGAAAACATATCTTCAATAACAATACAATTACCTAGTTGACTCGAGCCTAACTTGCATGATTGCTCACCAAACCCTAGTTGGACATCTCATACATTGTCTTGACCTTAGTTGGAGCCTGGACATCTTGGTGACTCATGAAAAACTAGTTGGTGCATGTGCAAATATTGGTGATCTCATGTGTTTGTAGTTCACTCTCCTAACTTGCATTCAATTACGCACCAATAAATGTAAATTTCAACAACTCGAGAACTTGTTATTTTTCGAACTAAATTTGGTGGTGTCTAAAGACACCGTTCTTGGAGCCTCCAATGTGCCATAGATGGTTTTGTATGCTAGCCACACCAAATTCTAGCAATTAGTAACATCATAAGAAATAAAAGAGAACCCAATGAAAATATGCAAACATGGTTTAAATAACGCACCTTACAATCCACTCATACAAGTAGGCCATCCGGATCATCTCTGGTGCCGATAGTGTCCATCAATCTGTCGTGCTCTCTATGAGGTAGAAAGTATCGTACATGTGACCTATTTTTGTGAGAAAGTGTGTGGAGCTTGATGTTTGTACCAACTACTAGGTTGGTGAAGTGGTATACAATAGCTCCTGGTCTATA
>LPNX010308957.1:118975-163616 GCA_001517045.1 Pseudotsuga menziesii | reverse complement strand
GTGGTCATTTTTTGCTAATTTCTTGTAGATCTGTGGTTAAGATTGGTAATTAGCTTATTACAATCTTGATAGGAAAGGTGTTGTTCAATAAGTTTATTGTCTGTCACTCTCCTTTGATGCATGTTTAGAGTTCTAGATTTAGCATTTCCTATAAGCTTATATGCATGTTATCTTGAATCTCTTTGTATGTACTAATCGGATCTCACAAGTTTCTTGGCAAGATCTTTGATTTCAGCTGAGTTGCAGGTTCACACTTTGGAGAGGATGCTGATCTAGTTTGCTTATTCATTCTCTTCAAAAAATTTCAAAGGCATAGTCCCTCGTCATTCCACCTGAAAGCTCTACTGTGGATCTTCAAGGAAACCAACACTCTTTCTCTCTCTTCCTCCTTTAAAAAATTATTAAACTTTCCTCAAACTGGTTACTTTAAGTTTTCTTTTTAAATCTGATATATCTCATAAATAAAAGCATACATAGATCTAATTATCAATATCCCTTCAATTCTCTAGATCTTAGTTTAATTGTGCACATAAAGTTCAAATTCAAGAGATCTAGCTAAAATTGCCTTAGTTTCGCAAGTAGTTTATTGAAAAATTCATAGCTTGCTGTTAAGGTAGTTTCATTTACTGTTCAATAATTTGAATATTCTGCAATATCAGTGCTTTTAATTGGCTGTGCAAACAGCAAGCCAAGATCCCAAGGAAAGCTTGCTTTCCTTGCTTCCTTTTTCGTCGGTTTAGCTAGTTTAATTTCATAAATTTTTGAGATAAAGTAGGCTGACCCAAAGGCACTCTTAAAGTGCTTTGGGGAATTTGTTACTCTAATTCACTCACTTTAATTTAGAAGGTCTGACAGAGAATAAAGGAAGCTGCTGTCCAAAGTGGCTTTTGGAGCGCTCAAATCCCCCGAGGGGTCTCTCTTTTGTCACATAATTTGTAATTTTTTTATATAAACTGTAAGATCTTGGTTTCAGCCTATATAAGGACCAAGAAAGCTCTGTTTTATCATTTCTTTGATATTTTAACCTCTGTAATAAAATCATCCTTTGAATAGGCTCTTTCGATCCCATTCCCCATCCCCCCTGGGGGGATTCGCGTCGGTGCCATTTTCGTCGTTTTCTGCTTATTTCCTTTTACTAGAATTGATCTGAGTTGTAGGGTAGTATATTTGATCTTGTTGTTAATTCCATATTCCATATCTTACTTTCAAAAGTAATCATAATACTTACCCCACGATTTCCCGAGTGACCCAAAAGGGGAAAGAGATTCGTGGTAGGATTAATCAGAAAACCATATTTGTGTAGTTGTTTTTTTTTCTATCATTTGTTTATCAGCAGCTTTAAAATTAACCCCTCGTCGATTCGCCGATTGAGATCCACTTGGATCGAAAGAGGTTCTTGGAGGCTTTTGTTTTAAACAAGAACACATCTCTTAATAACTTATTAAAATTTACAAGACTCCAGTGTGTATGCTCTGCACTTGGCTGCGGTTCGTCCGATCAGTCAATATGTATCAAAAGCACTTGGGTGACTAGCATAATTAGGACTCACCCTCCCCAATTAACAAACCATCAGGTGAAAATCCAACACCTCAATCAAACCTTTACGGTGGCAAAATACCCAAAGGAAGCAGGAACCTATTGAAAAGTGACCTCGAGGCACCGATCTCTGTCACACCCTAATGGATGCGTTACGAACATAGCCCCAGAGACTCCATTTCAGCCCACATATTCCTTGTGGGTAGCCGTATAGGCTTTGTTTTGGACATACTCCAAGTACTCTTGGGTATATCTGGAGTCCCCTTTTAGGCTAATTTAATCAATTCATACTTCATTTTTAACTTAAAACATACCAAGATGCAATCGCAAAACATTTATTCCAAACACATGCAAGCACACTGATCTCTTTTGACTCCATTTTTAAGGAACTGGTCTTTTTTGCTTCATATATATATTGTGTATCAACTTTGTGCTTTCGTGTGTATCTTCGTATCTTGTCATCTTGATTGTTTATAGTTAAAATATTCAAACTCCTAAATAACTGATTCAGTTTAACATCACCACACTAAGAAATCATCCTTAGTAACTTAATAGGGTCTACCCCCCTTGGCTTCGTTAGGAGTTGAGCCTAAATGGAGGAGTTAAGAACAAGGTGATAGCCTTGACTCGAGACTTGCCCCCAAGGACACACCGACTGGCTTGAAGATTTCTGCCACGTGACCCAGGTGTGTGAAAGGGCGGCAACAGTCTGCCTTATGGAGGACCACCACCCAGAGGCCCACCTCCTGGGGGTCCACCTTTTGGAGTTCTACCACCTAGAGGTCCACCTTCTCGGGGACCACCATCTGGTGGACCCCCACCTAGAGGTCCACCACCATCCGGAGGCACACCACCTTCAGGTGTCCCTCCTCATGGAGGCCCTTCCCCATCAGGAGGATCTTTGGGATGATCTTATTCACATCAACCAGCTAACAACCAATATATCAATCATCTTATGGTCCTGTATTCCCTATCAATATTACTAGTATGTTGAACCTAATCGACAGCTTCTGTTTATAGAAAATTTGGATTTTCTCGATTTGTCCAAGTTGATTAATGATCCCATCCAGCATAATCCTTCTTGGCCTACTATTACAGTTAAGTTACCATCGTACATCCCAATGTTTGATGGGAAGCAGGGAGATGATCCCAAAAATCATGTCATGACTTTCCATCTATGGTGTTCTTCGAACTCCTTCATGGATGATTCTATTCGATTGAGACTCTTCCAACGCACTTTGAATGGTACGGCCGCGAAGTGGTATATTGGACTTCCACAACATTCATTTGTGGATTTTAGTGCATTGGAAAATGTTTTTCTTACACACTTTCAACTACCCATTCGTTATGAAATGGGTACCGATCTTTTGACTTCACTCCGTCAAAACACTTCCACACACATTTCAGACAATATCCATGAGTAGAGACGGCAGAGAAGACTTATTAAATCTCCCTTCGTAAACCAACTCTTAGTTGATTGGTTCACTAAATCCTTGTTTCCTTCTATCGCCCGAGATGTGGCTATGGATGGTGTTGTTACCGAAGAGCAGGCTATCAATCACGCTCAGTATCTAGATTTGGTATATTCCCAATCCAAAACTTTGTATGACCTCATCCCTCAAGCTCATCATCCTAGAACCGACCCTGCCAAGCCTCCTACAGAAATTCTTGTTGATGGGGTTGTTAGTTCAATCCAACCCTCGTCAGCAGCCAAATATTCCAAGAAATCTATTTGTTTTGCTACTACTCCTTCAACTACTACAGTTTCCGCCAAGATAAATGCTATTCAAAGTACACAAACCATAGGAAATAAGAAAAAATAAAAAGGTAAAAATAAAAAACCGGGGAACCAACAGGAGAAAACCAAGACTGCAGCCACATAAAACGATAACAAAGGGAAAAGAAAAGCTAAGTATCCTTGCTTGTTATGTGGGGGTAATCACTTCACAAAGGAGTGCCCTCATCGTGAAGAGATTAGTAAATTTTTGAAAAGTAACTCTACACTGCAGTACTTACTGATCCTTTCCCATCTCAACAACAATTGATAGACCACATGTCTAATCAAGGGACCTATGGTTCCATGAAAGAAATCAAGATGATGTCTTTGGATACCATCAATTTAAATAGTCGTATTTAGTCATATGACAAACCTACAGAGAAGAAGGATGAAAATTCTTCTCCCAAGAAAGTACCTTATACTAGTTCCCCTCCATATTTGTCCAATGGTCCTCTCATGATCGAGAAACCTAATCTTGATTTGATTTTAGGAACACCTAAGGAAACCCTCAAGAAGGTTTTTTTTAATCCCAATGCTTGAGCTACACAATTCTATATTATTGTTGAAGATTTATCTCAAGCACCTTGTGCGATGTCTACCCTTGAGGTACTCCGAAGTTGTCCAATGCAGTGTAAAAAACTGCTAACAGCTTTGGGGACATTAGACCCAGATAATACCAACTTGATTCATTTTAATGTGGATAACTATAATTCCATATTACCTCACCATCTTGCATTTCAAATTGCCTCTAGAGTAGTTGGGAGAAAGGTCCATCGGACCGCTCTAGATGAGGGAGCTTCAACTTCAGTTTTGTCTATAGCATGTTGGAGAGCGATTGGTTCTCCTAAGCTTACAAAGTCTCCTATGAAATTAAAAGCTTTCGATGGACAAGGTTTCCAGCCTCATGGTCTATAACCAGGTCTTTCAGTCAAGCTTGGGGGGAAATTGTTTCCATTCAAGTGGAAGTGGTTGTTTCCCCATTGGATTACAACCTCCTATTAGGAAGAAACTAGTTTTATGCTATGAATATTGTTGCATCAACGATTTTTCGAACTCTCCAGTTTCCTCACTTAGGAAAAAATTGTGACTATTGATCAACTCGACTTTTGTTCACCAGATGTTACCACTCCCACCACGAATAATATCCCTATGCTAGGTCAATCCCCTCCTCCTTATCAGTCGATTGGGGTAGGTATGCTAAAATATTCAACTCTTATGGGAGTATTTCCTTCATCTCCTCCTAGTACAAAAGTGGTAACAATGAACATGATTTCCACAACTGGTTATAGTGCCAAAGGAAAAGAAATTGTTGATTCATCCTCTCTTGGCCCCTATGAAACGATATATGATGTTGTGCAGTCTGCCTCGGATTTCTAACCAGATGATCTTCATCTTACAGCTTTAGACACTTACCATTTTCCTTATTAGTTATAACCTTCTCTTCCCACTATAGACTACCTCACACAAAATTTTCCGTCGGATGAGTCCATCATGGATATTATGAGTGTGAATGAATCTGTATGGGAAGATCACCGTCACCGATCTTCTTTTCTTCCCAACACCAGTTCAGCAGGTTTTGACCTTTTTTCTCTTATCAATACCAATATTGTCAGCCATCTGCAAACTCCTGTATTGTTGCAAAATACTAATTCTGAAGTAAATCTATGCAACATTACTAAAACAACCCCGATTGACATATTAGTCATTCCTGGAACCATTGAGCATGTTCACGTAGGGAAGAATTGCTCAACAGAAGAAACTAAAGCATATAGAGCATTATTCAAAGAATCCAAGATTTTTTTCCTGGACTTATGAAGAAATTCTTGGGATAGACCCGTCTATTGTGGTTCATGAAATTAAAACCTATCCCACGGCCAAACCGGTCAGGCAGAAAATACATCAAGTCCATCCTCGAAAAGTCGTGGCTATTAAAGGCGAAGTAGAAAAAATTATGAAGGAAGGATTTATTTATCCTATACCCCTGACGAAATGGGTATCTAACATTGTCCATGTGAACAAAAAGTAGGGCACCATTAGAGTCTGTATCAATTTTCGAGACCTGAACAAAGCTTGTCCTAAATACAATTTTCAACTCCACATATCAACTAGATTATTGACAACCGTGATGGAAGTGTCATCTTCTCAGTCATGGATGAATTTTCTGGCTACAATCAGATTGAGATATTTCCTGTCGATCAGCACAAAATGAAATTTATATGCCCATGGGGATCCTTTTCCAATATGAAGTTACCTTTTGGCCTCAAGAACGTTGGAGCTACGTTCCAACGTGCCAAGGATTCTAATATTATATTTAAGTATAGTATTCTAGGAGTTTGTTTTGGATTGAAAAAAACATGTTTATAGATAGGAAGGTGAATATTAAATATGTAACATACAATTAACACTGAAATGTGTAAATTTTGGCAAATATTATGATAAAAAAAAAACATATTTTATGTAAATATAGGCAATATTAGAGACTAAAAAGAGAATTTATTTTTTGAAGAGCCCCCCAAAAATAGCCAATTGGAGAAATTTTACCACTAAAAATTAACCTGGTGCCATGTCCTATTCATTTCACAATATTAAGAGCATCGTGGAGTCATACCTTGACGATCTCCCAACTCATTCATAGCAACGGGAAGACCACCATGGGCATCTTAAGGACATTTTCCTGAGATGCCGTCATTATAACATACGGCTCAATCCACACAAATGTGTTTTTTGCATTGAGATGGGACATCTTCTTGGCTTTGTGGTTTCTAAGGATGGCATCTGGATTGATCCACTGAATATTACTGCTATATTGGCCCTACCTTCCCCAACAAACATTGTTGAGCTCCAAAGTTTGCAAGGGAAGGAAAACTTTCTTCGTCGTTTCATTTGCAATTTCACTGAGAAAACGCACGGTTATATGCATCTCCTGAAGAAAGATAATCCATTCTTCTGGTACACCCCTTGGATTATTCAAAGGAATTTCTCTTATATGTTTTCGCCTCCACTACTACCATTGGAATGGTTTTAGTGCAGGAAGATTCCAACGATTAGGAACACGTGATATATTATTCCAATAAGAATCTCATTGATTCTAAAACCAAATACTTGTTTTTGGAGAAGTTAGCATTGGCTATGGTCATTGGTGTTCAGAAATTTCATCATTACATCTTGCTTCACACTACCATGTTACTTGCAGATCAAAACCCTATGTACTACATCTTGACTCGCCAGGTGCTAGGGGGAAAATATTCCTGTTGGATTGTCATCCTACAGGAATTCGACCTTGAGTTTGTGAAGGCCACTTCAAAGAAATCCTTGTTTTTTATAGAGCTGATGTGTGACCTTCCCTGTGCTTTGATGGATACTGAGCCCAGCGATTCATTTCCAAATGAATTCATGTTCTTGATAAGCAAAACTGACCCATGGTATGGAGATTTAATCATTTATCTCCAAACTCAAATATTTTAGCCCAATATATCCCATGAAAATCTTTGCAGTATCCGTCACCACGTGAAGTATTACCTCATCTTAAATGATACATTGTACAGACGTGGTCGATTCCATTCTCCAACGATTCCTTACACATGAAGAGGTTGAACAGGTCCTTAATTATTTCCACTCTAGAGCGTGTGGCGGTCATTTTTTTGGGATGGCTACAACCCAAAAAATCCTTTGCACTAGCTATTCCTGGCCTTCAATCTTCAAATATTGTCATGAGGCTGTTAAGAAATG
This sequence comes from Pseudotsuga menziesii, assembly GCA_001517045.1. Classification (NCBI taxonomy): domain Eukaryota; kingdom Viridiplantae; phylum Streptophyta; class Pinopsida; order Pinales; family Pinaceae; genus Pseudotsuga; species Pseudotsuga menziesii. Next base: position 156,574 of record LPNX010308957.1, on the reverse strand, counting down.
CCCACCCTACCAACATTTCTATTCAAAAAATACCACCCACCCTGCTCCTTTACACCCCTTCATTGCGGTTGGCCCTTTTTCCAAATGGGGTATTGACTTTATGCATTGTAAGCCTACCTTAGTCGGGGGGCATGGTTACATAATTGTAGTGGTTGATTATTTCACGAAATGGGCTGAGGATATGCCTACGTATGCAGAGGATGGTAAGACTACCACCCTCTTTTTATTTAACCACATGATGGCTAGGTTTGGAGTCCCACAATCTACAGTCACTGAACATGGATTGCATTTTTGGAATCAGATGATGACCAAGTTAAGTACTAAGCTGGATTTTCACCACAAAAACTCAACTCCCTACCATCTGCAAGCTAATGGTCAGGTCGAGTCCATTAACAAAGTTTTAAAAACTATATTTCAAAGGATGGTTGGAGATCATAAATCCAATTGGCACCTGAATCTCTTTTCCTCTCTTTGGGCTTATAGGACTTTAGTAAAAATAGTGACTGGTTTCACACCTTTTCAGTTAGTTTACAAACTAGAAGTTGTCCTTCCTATCCAATGCCAGATTCCATCACTGAAACTTGCGGTAGAACTTATGCCAAACACTTCCACCAAGGAAGAAATATTTCTATACTTGACTAATCTTGACGAAGCTAGAAGAGATGTTGCCTTGGCTAATGAGGCACATAAGAAACACATCAAGGCATAGTATGATAAATCTGTTCAGCCTCATTTTTTCAACGAAGGTGACCTAGTTTTGACCTAATATCAAAGACATCATAAACTAGATAAAGAGAAGTTTGAGTCAATGTGGTATGGTACATTTATCATTAGCAAAGTTTTAGAGAAAGGGGCTTACGAGCTCGTCGATTATGACAGGATACCCTTCAGGAAACCTCGCAATGAATTTTACCTGAAGAGGTACTATGCTTAAATCATTTTTGTATGGCACCTTGTATGTATGTATATTTTTGGCTTTTAGTGTGTTGTGTCTTGATTCAGTATGGGTTTGCATTTAGTGTCCAAACTGTTTATACCATGTTTTGGTTATGCAGATCGGATGGATTTTTACGGCTTTGATGATGGTGCTTTTCGTCATACCCTGAACCTTGCTTCAGGTGCTTGGGTTCTGTATTCCCCAGCTCATGGCTTGATCAGTTCAGGAGCAGTTTGTATTGGTCCCGCTACCAATAATATCGCTGAGTATCAGGTAGTAATAGGTCTACTGACTGAGGCTGCATCTCGAGACATTCATGATTTGGTAGTGTTTATGGATTAGCAATTAGTGGTTTGTCATCTAAACCATGTCTATACCATCTGAAACCCTAAACTCCTCCATTTATTTTGGAGAGTGCGTTTATTAGAGAGGTCATTCGAGTTTATCACTTACAGGAATATCCCTAGGTTAGATAATACAGTTTCTAATTCGTTAGTAAACTACATCCTAGAATGGTATATTTCCCATTCATAACTTGTAAAATAAACATCGTTCATTGTAAGATAAACTCTAAATGACACATAAAACTCATGTAAATATTATTTCCATTTAAGACATATAAACACCAGTAATAAGTCTCTCTCTCTCTATATATATATATAAAGAGTGTTTTTTACAAAAAATGTGGTCACGAGACCTCATCTGAAGCATAGTGGCTTTCAGCAAATACAAAATCATACAAAAATCCTGAAGCTATTCATCTTTCAGTAGTACATCATGAATACCACCATCTAATGATGCTCATGATAGCACATGATGGCCCGTGCTACCCTATGTAGCAGTCGGCTGAAGTGACCTGGCACTCTTGCAGTGTGTCTCTGATACCTCGTAGGGAGGTCATCTATCCCTGCATCTGGGATGTCAAGATTCAGTCACTCCAAATTCTCCTCCAGCTCAGTGAGCTGGTCATCACCTTTGTGAACAAATCGAGCTCCGGCTCACCTTTCCATTAGGGAGGATCCCCCAGGCCGTGCATCACCAACACCTACAAGTAAAATTTTAGGTCTTGTTACTACCCATAAAAAAATAAAATGAAAAATTATAAAAACATGATCAACATTTTAGGGTTTTTCTTCTTACCAATATCTCCCCACTGAGAACTAGGTGGTAATGGTAGATCAGGATTGCCTCTGAAGTCGGTCCCTACATATGTGTAATCCTCTATCATGAGGATCTGGTCACTCAACCAACAGAAGAAGGCGACATTGAATTTCACCTTGGTCCTGCCACCTCCTGTGTGGGCCATGATCTCTACCCAAATCAACATGCATGGGTCTCTAGATCTAATATCTGTAAATACCACCTGGGGCCTCATGATAGGTACCTTCTCGAAGAAGAAGCAGGCTAAAATGGACCCATACCCAAACTGCTTCAGTTCCCCTTGCTGACATTTTGTTAGCTGATCCTTGAAAATAGGAAGAAGTGTTTCTACCCAATTAAACACCATAAGTGCCTGATATTCTAGGGCATACAACAGATGTGCCTCGGATTCTTGGTGAGACCCTTGGCTTCCACCCAGCCTCTGCATAGTAAACAAAATAGTGCGAAGTGGCACATCCATCACAACTTTGATGGCAATCTTCTTACCTGACATTTTTGTACCAGGAAGACAATGACAATCAATCAATTCTTGTGTAGTCATGTCCCCACCTCAAGAACCAATCAAAGAAGTAAGGGATCCCCATCTAGATAGCCTTATCAAAAAATACATATCTTCCACCTCTATGGTCAGAACATGAGGTCCCACCTCAAAATGTTGTTGTTTTGGATTCCACATCTGTAAGATGTATTCAAGTAACCATGCATGCAAAACCATAGCAGGGGTACATAATAACTTTAAGAGGTCACAAACTCTCAATGAAGCTACTCAACCCGCATTTATTGTAGCACGAACATTGTCGTCATCATGTTGTCTTTCATTCCAAATAATCATTTTTTACCAACTGAACCTACCAAAAACCATTAAAGAGCCATTTAGAAGCATATCCAATCATAAAAAATGCCTGCAATCTTTTATTTTGGCCATGTGTTGTTTGGACCCCACGGCTGGCACCGCACCTGTCCCTTTAAGATAGAGCAGTGCCACCACCTAAGCAAAACTGAAACACTGTAGTTCTTATCGGGCACCACACTTCCCGTAAAGTCCAGAAGCAATGCCCGCAAAGTGAGTTTTAGGGTTTCTCATGCGGCTCCAAACCTGACCCAAATAAAAAATGGAAACTATGAAAAGAAAAAGAATGGTTTTATCTTTTACCTGAATCCAATGATGCGAAAAATAGATGGTTTATACTCCCACAATCTCTAGCTGAATTTTTGGCTCCAAATCTCCCAAAATGCTCTCCAAGGTTTGGTAAATAGTAAATGAATTGGTTTTTACTATTTCCTTATCTTTTATAACATGTTTTTAGGGTTTTTTAATGTTTTAAATCAATTTTATAGAAATAGCCTTTAATATAGGTTATAAAAGTCATTTTTTTGAATGTTTTGGGAAACTAATGGTCATTTTTAAGTCTTGCAGGGGAAAAAATAAGAAGTACTGTCTATGGGGAAGTTTGTTTTTGACTTTTTCGTACTTCTAAAAATGGAAAAGGTCCATGAGCGTTTGTTTTAACACTTTGGTCATGCTCCTAAAACCTAGCATCAAAGTTTTGAGTCTTTTTTCGATTCTTTTCAGGCTCGTAAAACCTTTTATCGTGAAAAGAGACCTAATGGAGTCTCCTTTAAACTCTTTCTAGACTCCCTAAATATAAAAAGATTGTCGAGTACTTTTTTTCTTCATACTTGTAAAAGTATTTGAAGAGTCGTCTTTCCAACAGTAGTTTATCTCTTTTTTGGTTCAGATCGACTATTTTACGAAAAAGGATCCCTATAGAGTCTTCTTCGGTCTTTGTTCATACTCTCTAAACATGAAAGATGCCGAGTTTACTTTCAATAGACTTGTTAAACTAAACACTGAGAGACCCTTTTTTGGGGAACGAACCCCTCCTTTCTCAAGTTCATAAAACATATGAGTCTGGACTTGTTTGAAGGACAAGCTACAATGAGTGTTTGTTACCCTCTTTGAACTTGAAAAAATGAAGAGAGGCACTCATCACACATGATGGGTAAATTAAGGGAAGGGAATCAATTCATTTTTGCAAATAATATGGTAGTTTTTAATCACCTTTGAACATGGCACTTGTCTGCATTTCATTTAGGAAATTGTGTAAACATCTTGTCTCTGAGTCGATCCACTTTCATGAGTCATGTCAATCCTTTGAGTCTTTCAAAAGAACGCATTGTCCATTGTCGTATTGTGTCCCGCCTCTTCGAGTCAATTATTCCAAGTATTTTGTCATGCCGCCTGATGTTCAAAGAAAAGTTGAAATTTTAACTCTGCAATCAAAAAAACCTTTGTGCTAATACCTTTTGAGTTGGACCTATGGTTACATTATCTACAACAATCCAAAAATTTTGTTCCAAGTTTTGTGTCATCGATGTGGGATTCATCATGGCCCTCCTTCGACGGGATTATTCCTATCAACGTCAACTCATTATCCAGGAATTAATATTAGAAACAGGTTTAGTATCTTGAGATCTATATGCCTCAAGGACAGATTCTCTCACTTTTGACATAGGATCACATCATTGACCTTTGGTCGATAGCTTCGACTGAGTTTTCAACATCAAATCATCTATTCACACTTAGTAGTTTGTACTAGGGTACCTTGGGAATCATTGACATCAATGGTGATCTCCCTCGCCCTTGTTAATGGTTCACATCATTGACCGGTAATCAAGTGGTTTCTACCATGTTCGACTTCAGATCATTGTAATCACATAGATAGAGTTGTACTTTGTGAAAGATGAGACGAAGACCTTGGGAATCCATCAAAGCACTCATAGATTTCTCCCCAGGTTGCGATGGAGTATATTGTATGAAGTCCCAGCATGGATCCACATATGTATAGTTGTGGTTGTGCTCAAATTTGTGGTCACTTGACATAGATCTACAGTGTATTTCTGTTAGCTATGTCCCAAGTTTGAGTCCTTTATCACATGGATCTATGTTGTATTCTAGTAGCCATGGTTATTAATCTCTCTCATGGATCTACCTTGTATTGGTCTACTACCATGATGAGGACACATTTGTTCATGAGTCAAAAGTATTGATGTATTGCAGATGCCTAGTTTTTTATCTCCGATCAAACTGATTCTTGCCTCGAAGTGATAACTTGCTCTTTCAAAGTTCTCGCCTATCGTATCCCTCTAGGCTCATGCTTTGGGGGGAATTCTGTTACACATAAATATCATCATCAGAATGTGATGAGGCCCTAAACACAATATTTTTCCCTCAATCCCAAGTCATGAAGTAAAATTCTGGTCCGGATATCAATCCTCCATATCAAAATACAACATCTCTCCTACGTTTTAGTCAAACAGCGTTACCTTCTTCGGCACCACCTTAAATATTTTGGAAGTAAGCGGTGGCACCGCCTTTAACCCTTGTACAAGGCGCATTTCTACCCCTTCACCACTCTGTCATAGTGAGGAAGAAGTGGTGCCCTCAGTAAAAAGTGAAAAAGAGAGGATTCCAAAAATCTTCTTGAAGGAAGGCTTCGTGGCTCCCTTATCCCTACACTTGAGGACCACCTTTTCTCAACCATCCCTATCCTCCTAAGGCCTATAAAATTAGGCTCATATCCATGGTTGAGAGAGATAAAGGTTATGCTATTGCATTGTCATTCTGTCCTAGATCAGTAGGGTAAGCATAGGAGGAGCAAAGTTGGATCTATCGGGGACAAGATATTGGAATTATGAAGGAGCTTATCGACACTAAGGCATAGGCTGTAACTTCTTCTTCTTTATTTACTTCAAAATTGGTTCCTTTCCCATAAAGTATATTGTGTTAATATTGTATGTTTTATTGTTAGATTCCTTAGTCACTAGCATAGAATAGTGGAACATTTTCTGGTGCTTTTTGATCTTATGTGTTAGTTTCATGTGATCATGCAGGTACATCAGTGAAGAGATATCATTACAGGAGACAAGCACACTTTTCATAAAAGACCCTTATTCCAGATATCCACCCATTAGAGGGAAAGTCTTCTAATTCTGTTGTGTACTATTTGTTCTAGATCTGAACCATTCAGACTAGAGGAACATCTCCTGTCCGTAGGAGGTGTATTTTTCCTGTTAACAAATTTGGCGATTCTGCTGGGGAGATTCTTCCAGCATATCTATATCTTTCTTTGTTTAACTCTTATCTAAAATCCAAGCTCCATTTTTTCGTAATCATATTTACTAGCCAATCTAGTTAGATTTGGGTTTGGTATCATTCGATCTGTTTAGATATGAGTTTTTCTACCTTCTGTACTTTATACCCCTGTTAATTCATGATTTAAATGCCAGTTGCTCAGTGATTATTTTTTTTTCACAATTATTTTGTTTTTGGACATCTACAGGGAACTACGCATGCATAGTGGACAGTAAGCAGTGCCACCACCTGGACTTAGTGAGTAGAAAGTGTTTTCATGGACTGTAATAAAAAATAGGGAAGCGGTGCTCTCTCAGAATTGCTCTGTCAGTGACCCTCTGGAAGTGGTGCCAGGTAAGATTTTCCAGACTTGTTTTTTCAAAGTTTTTTGTAAAAATTTTGGTTGATTTGCTTTCAGTTCTGAGTGTCTGGGTTTGTTTAAAAGAGATCTGATTGTTTGAATTTCAAAATTTAATGTGGTAAAAGGATTATTTTGTTAAAATCAAAGAGCTAGGATAGACTCATGTTTTTATCTACTTGTATGCTTGGTTTTAAATTTTTTGAAAGGAGTGTTGTTTGAAAGCTTAGCATCAATTAGATCTCAGTCTTATTGTTTGATAAATCTGAAGAGAAAAAATTGCTTGATCGGTTTCTTGTTTTCATTTTTTTATTGAATTACTGAAAGACTTCTTTTTGCTCATTATAAAAAGATTTTTTTTTGGATGAGATCTAGTTATAATTCTGTTGGAAGACAAAATATTGGATCTCTGACTAGCCTAATAAGCTTTGAGATCTCCATTTTTCTTCTTTCTTTTTACATGATTGTCTCAATCAAAAGAAAAATATTACTAGTTGTAAGTTAGATATTTTTATTTTGGAAGGAAAATTGAAAAGTATTTAGTATACCTCTGAGTGTTTCTTATCTTTATTTTTAGGGAAAAAGAGATCTTTCCTTATATGTTTGCTTTCAAAAGCTAGTTTAGAAGTGTTTTGCTTGTTGAAATTGTCAGAAATTTTTTGTTGACTTTGACTGTTTGGGAACATTTTTTGTTTTGAAACAAAAAATCGAAAAGAAAAATACTCTCTCCTTTCCGTAAGTAGGCATGTCTTGAATGGTAAAGTGAAAGAATTTTCATTTCATATTTGCATGGCTTTACATTTCTGTCAGAACTCCATACATTCACCTAACCACTCAAGTTAAAATTAACTGTAGTTATAGGTCTAAAATTGTATAGAAATTTGATTGATAAGTTAGTGACGTGTTTTGGCATCGTAAAATGTAGGAGCTGTCCTTATTTGCCTGCACTACAGCCCAGGACTCGCGCGGTTCTTCTACATACCATTGGTATATTGAGCGGCCTTTCACATACCCTTAAGTTATATAGAAGCTTACTTCATGTACTGGATTGTATATCGGAAGGCCCGTTGTGAACTTTTATGCATAAGACAACACTACTACGGATTTGAGCTCCCATGTACCTTGCGTATATCGAGAGACCGTACTAGGATTCCTTGTCCAACTGAGAAAAACCATTTGGTCATCTTGTTTGGAGAAATACACTGAGAAAAACACTTGGGGAGATTACTCCACATGTACCTTGAGTATATCATGAGTTCTACCTTCTTGACAATCCTGGTGAGAGACCGACTATTTTGAGCTCATCCTATCACTTAAGTTTGCTTGTGACCTATAGTTTTTGTAGGAGAAATTTTTGTGTGATTTCCTTAGTTTTGAAACCATAGGTTAGGTTTTTAGAGACCATACAATTTGGCTGAGTTTCCATTGAGACAATACAGAAGAACACAAGGCTTGCCACTTGACTTTCCACCTGTAATAGGGGAGAGCCAAATGAAAGACATAGATCAAGGAGCTACAACTGACTACCATGTGGAAGGAAGTACAATTGTAGAAAGCTGAGAACAATTCACTACTTACATAAATACCTTGGTCCAACATCCTCCTATGGCTAATAATTCCTTTCATTCTCTAAGGGAAGGTCGTACAGATAGTCCTGCTAAAACTGAATATGGCCATAATGCTCCATTTTGGATAACTTCCACAGGTCAAGCCATTTCTAAATTTAGGGTCACTAGGCCTTCTTTTGAAAACCCTCCTCCATGTGCAGATATAGGAGAATCCAATCCTCTCTTGATCGCGCTTGTAATTTTTCAGAGAGAATGGAAAGAATTGTTCCTTCACCTTTATCTTACAAAGAACCTATGTCTGCCCTTTTACCACATTTGTCAGATCCATGACCTTTTGAATATCGTACACTTGGTGATACTTTAGGTCCTATTTAAGAAGTTCCATTTAGTGGTGTGATTTCTCATAATCTAGGTCAAACCTCTAACCCTATAGTTGTAAATCAGAAATCTATGTCTAGTCCTCCCATGCCCTCTGCAGTTGGGGGGAAATCCTCAGCTCAAATGGTGTTAGTACATTGTAACACCGGGGGGCAATTCCTGGCATGAGTTAAGTTACCTGTTAGTGAATTTTATACTAGTACTAGAGAGAATTTTGTTGTAGGAAAACCTACAGTTGTTCTTCCCCCTACCCATAACAATATGGTAAACCTTCCATCAAGTTCAGGCCAACCCTTAGGGGTACAACCTGCAGTAAACTAGCCTTCTTGGGGTTATGATTACCTAAGAAATCAATTACATGTAGAAAATGTTAATTACCAACCTACATCTACAGGAACTATGTATCCTGGAATCCCATACCCTAGAAACGAGTTCACACCGTGGGGGAAACCTAATTTGTCATACATGCCAACTATGGGGGCAACCTAATTTCTCTTACATGCCAACTTTAATATTTCCTTCTTTCTTTTATGCTTGTTTAAAGTTCAGTTTTTCACGTTTTTGAATTGTATTATTTTCTGTAGTTAACCAGTAGTCATATATATAATTCGGCCCTTATTTAGAACTACATAAAGTATCAATTAAGCTCCATAATGATTCTTATCTCTCATTCCTTTTTGCTTTAGTTTTCTTTGTGAATTGTGTTTCTTTTATCTCTAGTTTCTTAATTTATTACTGCTTTAGAACTTGTCAACTTCATTCCTAGTTTAATTTACTTTATTATTATGTAGATTGAATTTAGATTAAATTTGTTAATTTCATTCTCTAAAAAGTACATTAGTTCTTTACGGTTTGATCATGATTTCTAGTACAAGCATAGAATCTGTTCTCCCTATTCTATAGTTGATGAATATGTTCATAGGATAGGAATTGATTTAGAAATAAAATATCTTTATTAAGTTTTCTACTTGCTTCTAGATTACATTTTCCAAGTCTTTTTCCAAGTTCTCCCTATTCTTGTTGATCAACATATTTCATAAGATAGCATAATTGTTACATGTTTCATGTTGGAATATAATAAACCCACTCATAAAATAATTAATCATTATTTGATTAATTTCCTACCCACTAGCTTAGATAGTTGGCATCCACTTGCACCTTAGAGTCAACACTTGCCATCTATATCCTAGGAATGATTTATTTCTAATTCTGGGTTGATCTTGACCACTTTATGGCCATCCAGAATTGGTAACTGCTCTTTACAGTAGAATCTGTTTTATTCTGCTTTTTCTGCTTTATCCTGCTTTTCTATGGATAAGGTAAAGCTAGTCAACTAGGAAACTGGCTGCTTTTGTTGCCAACCCATCCTCCATTATTTTCTCTCCATATTCTAGGATTAGAAAGTCTTTCCTTCACTCATCATCACTCACACATGCTATTTCTAATTCATGAGGTGCTTAGTAGATTGGGAAAGTGCTTTAGTCAACTATGGGGTTTATCATAATTAGTAAGCCTACTTTATGAGCTAGCTTGAGTTGTCTTCATGCAACTCCTTTTTCCTTTATAAGGATGTATTACCTATGTAATAATATCAATTATCATTTATTGATCATTCATTAATGTGTGTTCATTAATACTTCTTCTTCTCTCCTTATGCTAATTCTCTACAATTGTATGTGAGGTTAATTGTGTGCCTAGATCCTGAGCCAATTTATGAAATTCCTTATGCCATAAAGGCTTTAGAATTTCTACATTTCTAATTTCAGGATAGTCTTTAGACATACATGTTCTTGGTTCCTTGCTAATATATTAGTTGTTAATTAGAATTCTATTTCAAATACTTAAAGAACCATTTACTTATGAATCAAGAGTAGATTACAATTTTTACAATCACTTGTAATTGGACACTTTTCAGTTTGCATCTCTTTGTAGAAGTTAAATTAGATCTACTTCCATTCAGTTTCCTTGTTAATTTTGAAAGTCATTTTGATACACCTTCTCTAGTTCCTGTCACATTTGATGCATATCCTCAGAATCCTCAAGGAGAATGAAACTAGATAATTGAGCTTAGTCTTGATTATTTGTTAAATGCATGTATAGCTTAACTATAGTTTTATTTTGATCAAGTCTTGTTTCGTAGAATAGTATTGTTTATATATTTTTAGTTATTGTTCATAGAGTAGAGTAGTATAGCTTGATACTACTCTGATCTATTGGTTTTGTTCAAGCCTAAATTAACTTAGTAGTTTTATGTCTGAAGTTTGACTTGGTTTTTCATTTTGAAAGGTCTTTCGATCTTTTCTTTATTAAAATATTTCCATGACATCCTAGGTACCCTTCTACCTTCACATATATTTTGTGTCAACTCCAAGTTTACAAACCCCAATCGATAATTAAATATTTGGTGAATTCATTAAGACAATAAAATACCCAAAAATGGTTGGAGTTGGTTCTTGCTTGAGGACAAGAAATTTTGGGAGTGGAGGAATATAATGTCCCCAAATTTTTCTTAATTACACCATCTGAAACCCCTATCCCTTGAGAACCCCTTGATTCCTAGTGGATTAATAATCTAATTAATGATGGGGTCATTTTGATAAAATAATTTCCCATAGTAGGATTATAAATATTTCATTATTAAATATTATGAAATTATTTAATTTTTACACCTAATACATGTGATTGGTGGCTAAGGTGGCACATGGGACCTGGTGGACCCATTGGGTTGTCACTGCAAATGAAAACTAGGGGAAAATAAATAAATATCCATATATCTAGGAAAATATATATAAAGTGGTAGAAAAAGAATTCAACCATAAAAGTAGTGCAAAAAGAAGGCAAGTGCATAAAAGATGTCAGGATCAAAAGTAGACAACTTTTGGAGGGTGCAGTTTCTAAAAAGGAAAAAGGTAAGTCATACTAAAAGTAGGAAGGGAACGATTTCTAAAGAGGATAAAATAAATTTATTCTAAAAGCAGGAAAATCTTAGAGGGTCCAGTTTCCAAAGGGACAAAAAGGCATGTCAAGGGAAAAGCAAGAAAGTTTCCTCAATCATTCATGAGGGCACATTAGGCATGTGAAGTGGGACACCTATTGAACCAAATTCAAACTTGAAGCCTAATTATTCTATAAAACAATCATAAAAGACTCCTCTCACAATTTTGGATCATTTTTGTTTTGGAGTTTGAGAGTTACTCTTAGTAGTTGAGTGTTGTTGCCCAACTGGAGCCCTTTAGCTAACGATTCTTGTCTTTTGGTATCTCAAGTCATGGAATCCATTGAATATGATTGTTTTTAGGTTTTTAAGTCTCTTTCATTCCATTATCATATCATCTTGAAGATATTGGAGCCATCCTATTAGTGGCATCCACTCTCCTTCTCTCCTTCTTTCATTTCTATGATGTTCTAGTGGTTTTTTGAGTAATGTGATGGGAATTTAGACCAAAATATGATATTATTCATGTAATTATGACCAATATAATTTTTAATTTCAGTTTAATACCACTATTAGGTCACTCACAGAGTTTGGAAGGTTCAAGGTTCGATTCTCATTGGTTTCCTAGCTCCGGAACCATACTTTTGGGAGTTTTTGTTGTGATAGGTTACCTCTGAGATTCTTGTGAGAGTATTTCGACTCTCATAGACCTATTATTCTATGATATATTGTCTCTCCAAATTATACAACAATAATATCTATTTTGACTGAGTTTCATAACAAATGTTTACACCCTACCTAGATCTCTATGTAAAAATAACTAGTTTTCAAGTTCGAAGAAATTAATGTATCTAAACATGTCCATTTCCTTATTTTATATTCTGAACATTATTTAACATCATAGTTAATATACACAATCTCTGAAACCAAATTCTAGTGCCTCTTTGTATGCATTTGGAATTCACTGAAGTTTGACTATAAGTTGCTCAGTCCCAATGACTAGTTTTCATAGTGGGATCCTTAAATTTAATTGTGACCATACAGACCTATTTTGTACCTTCCTAAACAGAGCCTTAGAACCATCTTGATCCTTCATTAGACTTTGGTTGCTTGGAATTTATTGTTAAGATCTCAGTTTTTAGTGGTAGGGACTCCCAGGCCTAGTAGTAGACTTCAGCCTGGATGATGCTCGAAACATAAACAAGCCCATCATCTAGGTGCTTATTTATTATATGAACCTTCAATCTCCTAACTTGTCTTTTTTTTTTCCTGCAAACTCCAGTACAATTCCTATATTTACTTGGAACAATTTCCCACTTGTCGACTAGTTATCTGAATTTTTATTATATCAATTTAGTGGACCTAATTGTTGCCTTAGATTCATTACGCTTTATATCTAAAATATTATCTATCAAAACTTTGAATTCCTTGAAATTTCCAAACACTTCATCTCTTAATTTCAAAAGTAAACCCAAGTCTTACGAGAGTTATCATCAATGAATGTTACATAATATACACACGCATGTAAATATGTTGAGGGCATTGGACTGCATACATCTGAGTGAACACGTTCCAATATTCCTTCTATTTTGGTGTCTCTCTTTATAAATTTATTCGTTATGTTATTTCCTTTCGCACATCCTTTACATACTCCTTCATTATCAATCTTTAGATCCGGTAAACCTGTTACTACCTTGCTCACATGTGGTAAGGCTTTGTAGTTTATGTGAGCAAGTATTCAATGCCATAGTTCACATGGAATTGTAGTATCATGAATCAAGGATTCTTTTGAGTGTCCTTTCAGTTTATATAGGCCACTTTATTCTATCCCAATGACAGATGCACCTTCTAGATATTTTCCTCTAGTTCACATAATAAATTCACCATCTATAAAACATATTCTTCAATTTCTTCCTTTGCTAAATTCTTGGGAGGTTATTATTTTTTCTTCTTTGGCTAAATTAGCATGATGTATTTCTTTATTCCTCCTCTTTTATAAATTTGCATGATGTATTTTTTTGTTCCTCCTCTTATGTTTTTGGCAATGTGTCTTATCTTATCACAATGGTAACAATGATAAGAGGAGAAGTCTGTATGCTTGTAATCTCCCTTTTTATTGCTTTGAAACTTCTTAGGAGGATGACACTCCTTATGAGTTTCCTTCTTGAGATGAGGCTATCCTCCTCTTATAGAATGAGCATATAGATAATTTTCATCATCCCTATGTAGTGCTTCTCAGTTTGCTACTCGAGCTTCCTCTTGAACACATTCTTCCCATAGCATTTCCAATTGTAGGATTTCCTTCCTTACACAAATTGTCTGGATGTAAGAATCCCATGGTATAGGAACACCATTGAGAGTATTCATTACTAATTCATATTCATCAATATTCTCTTCAATTACTTCTATTTTTTCTTTGAATTGAGAAACCCTTGCGAAATATTCTTGGATAGATTCACCCTTTCTCATATTTGAAATTTTGAGTTGGGGTCTCAAATTCATGTTTTGGTTGATGTTTCTTCCTTCATACATTCTTTATAGGGAATCAAAAATCTGCTTATGTGTATCCTTGGAGGACACTTGAGGAATTAAGTGATCCTTGATAGAATATGCTATGATCGTCTTAGCTCCAACCATGTCCTTCTTTTACTTTTCCTTTATTTCATCTTCTTCAGGCTCCAACACAACTTCCTTGATAAAATTTGCAAGATCATTCTCTTCTAGAATGAGTCCAACTCTGTATTTCTAAGCACGAATGTTTTCTATGCCTTCCCAACTTGTCATGAAGCTTAGTTCTTGGAGACATCTTGTCCCGAAGAACAGAAAATGACAAAAAATTGAAATTTCTCAGAAATGAAAACTGTACTTACTAGAATATGCGTTTGATTGAGATGATTATGCTGGTATAGCCAGTTTTTGAAGAATCCAAATTCTAACCCTTGAAATTGGACTTGGGAAACTTTGGACTACAGTTTCTGGTTATGGTTCTAAAGTTCTAGTTTTCTGGTTCCAAGTAAAACTAGGGTTTGACTTTACAGAGGATATGCTCACTGAAACACTTCGATCTAGGTGCCAAAAGATGGGCCTAGGATGGGTGCACTTCCCAATTTCACTTGCACTCAAGAATTCCTCTTCAATAGAAATAAATTCTTGTAGAAAATCGACTTTAGAAATATCCTAAAAAGAGAGTTGGGGAAACCAAATTTTGAGGGGTCAAATGAAGTCATTTTTAAAACTTGCTCCTATAATAGATATCCCTTGGAATTTAGTTTACATACCAATTTGTTTCACCTCATTCTGATGATGTATGAAAATGTTAATCCCAAAATAGTAACTATTGGTCATGAAATCAACACTTTGAAACTTCTACATCTTCATTGTTCACAAGTATATTTCACACATCAAATCATCACATATTAAGAAAAAAATTCTAAGGGTTATATAACTTGGATTCTAGTTTAAGAAACAATTTGAATGACTTCATTTGTATGTCAGGTGAAAAAATTATGTCTAAAATAGGGACTCCATGTCTTAAAACAACCACACAACAAACTTTGCTTCCCTGACTATTCATCATATGATTGAGATAACAAATTAAATAATCTTTATAACCTACTTTTACTAGAGATATATAATTAAATATAATTCCATATCCAAGTGTAATCACTTCAATTTGACCTTAATGAAAAAATTATGATAAAAATAATGACTATTGGTTTAGGTCAAAATTTACAAAGAGTTTGAATATAAGGTTGTTCCTAAGCATTATTGAAATATCATTTCAAATGACTTTTCAAACATGTGTACAATGGAGATAGAACTATGAATTCAATTTAAATTAGATTTGGAGACACTCAAATTGACTATCAAGCAAAACAATTATCATCAAAATATCGTCGGGTTGTCTAGACTTGTCATCTCTCCTCTGCAGGTGAAAATTGCATTTTTCTTTATTCATATTTCCTTGGATTTTTTTTATATGCACTTTTTGTAATTTTTTTGCATAAGTATTGGATGAACATATGTTTTATATCTCTCTTATACTATGGTATTCATTTTATTGTAGGTAAGAGCTAGTTTTTGTAGGTATCGAGAGGATTCAAAGACGTCAAATCTATGGACTAGTGATTTTCAAAATCAAATTAAGATATATGAAAGTAAGTGTGACATATAGATGTTCAAGCCAAGAATATGAAACATCATGTGAATTTTCACTTATGAAGAAGATCAAAGCTTGCTACTGGATATTCCAGTTGTTGGCCAACATCACCAATGGAAGCAAAATTTTCAAGATGGATTGAGATGAAGGAAAATGAAGAATGCTATGAAGACCAAATGAATACTAATATCAAGTCGAGTATTTTTCGAATGTCATTGCTACCATTGATGTAAGAGAATACCTACTTGTTGTGTTAATATTTTACCATGGTATTCCATATATTTTCTTCTTTTGATCTCCATAATCCATGCATGTTGACATCTAAGTTTTCATGGTTTTTGTAGTTAATCTTAAACTTCCATGTTACTACTACCACTATATTATGATTTCAACCTATTTTCCCTCCACTTAGTTTGATACTTTCGAGCTGCACCCATCCCTAACCCATGCAGTAATGTCGCTTGACTCACTTACAATGTTGAGCTACCTTATACTCTTCATTTTTTTTTTCAAATTAAATTTGATGGTGAAAATTTGTTTCAAGCACCATCATACCGTGGAGTGCTTGAAAACCATATTGTTGGTGGGAATTCCTCATGAATAATAATTTTTAATTGTAAAACCTTTAGGTGTAATCAAACAAGTATTGTATGAAAACCAACTTGTTGGTGGACAAGATTTTCAAATAATGAAAGTGAAATCAAAATTCCATATGAACTCCATTTCTCCTTATATTACAAATTTCTAAGAATTGGTGATCCATCAAGAAGATCCACATCTCAGTCTACTATTCATCAAGTTCCAAGTTTCCAGACCTTAGTTACAACAGGATACAAGAACCACATGATCTAGGTTCTGCTAACTTATCTTAGTTTATCTCACCATTATGTACCAACTCAACATTTCAGATCTCAGTTACAGAAAGTGGCTTCTCCAAGTATCATGCTACCAATTCTAAGATCCAAGTCTCACATGATCGAGGTATAGTGTTCTTTCTCATTCAACACCATTATGGACTATTTTAACTTTACCGTCCCTTGGGATATCATATACTTGTTAGATACCTCATGAATCTCTTAGGTGGGTGTAGTTATGTTATTTTGTAGTCTTTAATCAAGAATTTATTAAAACTATAACAAGTGTACTTGCAAAATTCCATGTATATATGATATTATGTCCTACTCTCATATGTCCTTCCCTATTTGTTAAATTTTCCAAGGATGAAAAACACCTTTAGTTGTGGGGATGTTGTTCATACCCATATTTCCCTACTTCCTCTTCATTCCATATTCCATATTCTCATGATTTTCCCACACATGATTGTTCTTGTTTTGGTAACCATCCTCCATGTTCAACATACTTGTGAACTTATTGAGAAAAAATTGGCATATGGGTTTTGTGGAAATTGAACCCAAGTGATAGATCAATTGCACTCACAAAATTACTAATCAAACATGCAAATTTACACACAAAGGAGATTGAAATTGGAGCATAACACTAATCTGTATTGAATAAGTGTACAATATCCAACCATATGAAGTCATAGGCTGCTGCAATAAATAATTACCTGAGATATTTGAATGCATAAGGATGCCATTCGAAATAGTCAAAAGTAGGCTTACTAAATCTAGTCAAATCCCCCATAGGTGCATAAAACAGTTTCCAAATCTACCTAGGAGCTCACGAATTGGTAAAGTAAAGTAGGAAAGATAATAGGTGATGGAAAGACAACTCATACATGCTTTTATTAGGAGAAAAGAATGGAGGATGATGAGGGCAAAAAACAAGTCAATTGCACCTAGTCTTACTTTCCCTTTTGCCACAAAACTCAGTAAAGCAGGCAATAAAGTAGAAAAAGAAGACATCTACTAGGGAGGATCTGGAATAAATCAGATATGCTAAATATGGATTCCATGAGGTTTCCCAAGTGCTCCATGACTCAGTTTTAGCAAGTTTGACTTCTAGGACATGTGGAAGACAACTTGCATAGAGTGGAATATTGGAAACTAGGCAAATAAGACAAAAATGGGTTAATTAATGTCTAAGGTAGCTAACTATGGGTTGATTATTCTAACACCCCCCTTAAGCTTGAATTATGAGTAAATATCAGAAAACTATAAGGCCTAGAAACAAGGCTTAGTCACCCTTTACATACTGCATGTCCATTTAACCAAGGAAAGAGGCAAAAACCCAATGGGAAAATCCTCCCTTAAACATGGACAGTAAAACAAAATTTGAAAATATTGTCATCAATCATGCTTCACAACATGATCAGAAATCCCCAGCAGTGATTTGATATTGCTGAATGTCTTCTCACAAAAAACTTTGGTGAAGATGTCAGCTACTTGTTCTGAAGATGCACAGAAGAGTAGGTGAATGGTGCCATCATGCACAAGCTGTCTAATGTAGTGCATATGGATCTCAATGTGTTTGGTTCTCTATCTCTAAACTGGATCATTACATATTCGAATGGTGCTCTGATTATCACAATATATAATAGTTGAGAAATATGATTCGAAGCCACACTCACCAAGTAACCCTTGCAACCATAAACATTAAGTTGATGCATTTACAAATCCTCTGTACTCTGCTTCTGTAGATGAGAGTGCAATGGCACTCGGTTTCTCGCTTGATCAGCTGATTAGTCCTTTAGCAAGAATGAACACATATCCTGATGTTGACTTTCGATCTATGTTGTCACCTGCACAATCACTATCAGTAAACCCAATCAAATCAAGATCCAATGGATCTCATGAGGCTGATCCATGTATCTTGAAGCCACACTTACTGCATAATAAAGATAATGTTGAGTGTGTGTAAGGTACAGTAAACACCCAATCAGATTTCTATACAGTGTACTATCTACCATAGGAGAAGAACCTGGTTCTTCAAGCTTAACTCATGAAAGGAAGGGAGTCTTGCTTGGTTTGTAGTATTTCATGTTGAACTTGTTCAGAAAATCTAAATCATACTTGGACTGATGTAATTTTATTCCATGTTGGGATTGAGAAATTTCGAGAACCAAAAATTGGCTCAACAACCCCAAATCAGTCATAGAAAATGCATGGTTCATTGCATCCTTCGAGGAGGCAATTTCTTTCTTTGAGCTTCCTGTAATTAGAAGGTCATCCACATACAATACAATAATCATCAAATAACCATGAATCAGATTCAAATAAACATTTGGATCATACTTGCATCAAACAAAACTCAATGACGACAGAAATCCATCAATCTTGGCATACCAAGCCTTGGGGGCTTGCTTAAGCCCATACAATGATTTCTTTAGCCTGCACACAAAAGATGGATTATTAAAAAACCCTTGAGGCTGCTGCATGTAAATCTCTTCATTAATACCTCCATTCAAGAAATCACACTTCACATCCATGTGATGCACCTCCCACTGCTTCGAAGTTGCAATGGCTAAGGCTAGCACGATGGAGTCCATCTTTGCCACTAGTGCAAAGGTCTCATTGGAGCCAATACCATGTACCTATGAGTAGCCCTTGGTTACCAATCTTGTGTTATATTTCAAATTTGAACCATCAGCAGCAAACTTAGTTTTGAAAACCCACTTACATTGAACTAGATTCCTCCCTGGGGGAAGATCAGCCAGCTCCCAAGTGTTGTTCTTCTGAAGTGAGCTGAATTATTCTTTCATGGCTGCTTGCCATATTGGATCATGTGATGCATATTCATATGTCTTTGGATCTGATTCAACCATCAGATAGCATTTCTCTACAAACAAAGGGTCTTTCATGCTCAGGGCACTCTCAAACTGAGATCTAGTTCTCCTAGGATCACTAGGATTTCCAGCTAGTTCCCCAGCTGCATGAATGGTATTTTCTGCCCATTTTGGTCTTGTAGGAATGTTAGGATCTGCAATTAAATAATAATTATCAGAAATATCAGAATCAGCAAACTCATTTGTCTCTTCACTTACATTCAGTGGTTCTGGTGGTGAAGAAGACTCTCCAACTTCAACTGCTGCTAAAGGCTCTTCTTGGAACTGAACACTCCTTTCAATAAAGGATTTGTTTGTGCTCAAAATTATCAGATTGTACCCTTTTGAATCTTTAGAGTACCCAACAAATAGACACTCTTTTATTTGGGGCTGCAAATCCTTCCTCTTTTCTGTTGGAATTCTAGCCCAAGCCCTTGAGCCAAAAATCCTGAAATGGGTCACATCTGGCTTGTGCCCACTCCATTCTTCGAAAGGAGTCATGCCATCAAGATGTTTATGAGGCACCCTATTCTGGATATAAGATGCATAGTTTATAGCTTCGGCCCAAAAATTTGGTGGCAAAGTATTAGCCTCCAACATACATGTTGCCATCTCTTGCTGTGGTGTGTAAGGGATTGAATGCTGCATCTGAATACTTGCATATTAATAATATTGAATGAAATCAGACTTGACATACTCACCACCATTTTCATATCTAAGGATCTTGATTTTTCTCCCATACTGGTTTTCAACCAAAGCCTTAAAGACTTTGAAGAGGCCAAAAACTTCAGACTTATGCTTCAGGAAGTAAACCTAACAGTACCTGGAAAAGTCATCTATGAAATTTAATGCATATTTGGCCTAACTCATTGAAATATGAGGGAATGTACCAGCAACATCATTGTGGATCAACTCAAGAGGTGCAGAGGTTCTCTCATGACTAGCTCTCTCAAATTTATGCTCTGGGTGTTTTCCTAGGACACAACCTTGACAGACTCCCTTGGAAAACTTAATCTTTGGTAGCCCTATGACCATTTATTTTTCACTTATATCAAAAAATTACTTATATTTAAGATGGAAAAATCTTTCATGCCAAATCTTGCTTGCCTCATTAGCATGAATCAGAAGAGCGGAGGGGTTTGAGTAGGGTAGAAAATGTGAAAACCAGTATACCTTCGAAGTGTGATCTACAACTCCTTTTGAAATGACTTTACCACTTGAGATCTCCATGATCTCAACATCATCATGGGAGAATATGACCTTCTTTGGAGACCCTGTGTGGGTCATCTGATACACTGACAAGAGGTTAGAGGCAAGACCTGGAACATACAATACATTGCTGAACTTACCATGGTCATGATCAATCCTTCCTTTGCCCAAATTGTCAGTGAGAGAGTCATCTCCCAGCACTATTGGTGGACCTTTTGACATGTCAAGAGAGGAGAATGCCTCCTTGGTCGAAACCATATGTCTTGAAGCTCTAGAGTCTATGATGAAGCTAGGTGAGCTTGATGTGCCAGCAACCAATGCATGAACTCTCTCTCTATCTTCTGAATTTGATCCTCCTTCCCTCTTCTTTGAGCTATCAGGAAGGGAGATGTTATTCTTCTACAGGATTTGGATCAGCATGTCAATTTTATTCTTCATGCAGGAGCTTTCAGGATGAAATCCCTTACTGCAGTATGCGCACTTGCTCATTTCTCCTTTGTTCTTCTTATTCTGGAAGTTCTTCTTGGAGCCTTGGGTCTCCTCCTGAGACTTGTTCTTGTCTCTCTTCTGCTCAGGTGGCTTCTTAAATTTCTTCTTTCCTTTTGAATCCACCCTCAAATCTCCAGCAACCAGAGATTGGTCTTTGGAAGGTTTGATGGTGCCCATCATCACCAGTTTATCTTATTCTTGTGTGAGGGATTCCATGAACTCTGCAAGCTTAGGCATCTTCCAGGATCGAACTATCAACTTGGTGGCATGGAAGGTCGAAATAAACATTGAATAGTCAGGGCCAAGCTTCAAGAGTATGGCCAAAACTAGTTGCTGCTCCTTCTTTTCAATTCCACACTGTTTTAGATGCAAAACAAGGCCTTTAAACTTGGAAAAGTAGAGTTGCAGGGATTTGAAGCTGCTGGGACTCAAGGATATGCCTTGATTTAATGTCCTCTCATCTTATTTGTCTTACCAAAAATCTCTACAAGCTTCTCCCATACTTCATTTGGTGATGTCAATCCATCAAGATGGAAGAAAGGGTCTCTGGATATGCTTAGACACAAGAGACCATAAGCCTCATCCCTCCTGTTGTGCCATTTAATTTTCTCTGCAGCTGCATTAGGATCTGCTTTAGTTGCCATAGTCACCCTATAGAGACCTTTTTCTCTCAACGGTATCTCCATCTCTGCTTTCCATTCAAAGAAATTAAACGGAGTCAAGATGATCTTCTAAGATTGATCCATAGCTCAGAAATTGTCCCTTCAATCAGCAGAATAGCTCCCAGTCAAGATGTCAAAAATGCAATAGCAATATGGAAGGAGAGAAATTGATCTACAAAGGCTATGATACCATGTGGAAATTGAACCCATGTGATATATCAATTGCACTCACAAAATTACTAATCAAACATGTAAATTTACACACAAAGGAGACTGAAATTGGAGCATAACACTAATATGTATTCAATAAGTGTACAATATCCAACCATATGAAGTCATAGGCTGCTGCAATAAATAATTACATGAGATATTTGAATGCATAAGGATGTCATTCGAAATAGTCAAAAGTAGGCTTACTAAATCTAGTCAAATCCCCCATATGTGCATAAAGCAGTTTCTAAATCTGCCTAGGAGCTCATGAATTGGAAAAGCCAAGTAGGAAAGCTAATAGGTGATTGAAAAACAACTCATACATGCTTTTATTAGGGGAAAAGAATAGAGGATGATGAGGGCAAAAAACAAGTCAACTGCACCTAGTCTTACTTTCCCTTTTGCCATAAAACTCAGTAAAGTAGGTGTTGATGTAATTGTAACTTCGGAATGTATTCACTTGTATTTCTTATCTATTGTAACCTGATGTTTATTCAGGGATGTATTTGAGTCATGTCATGCCCCGATGTTCCGATCGGGAAGTTTCTATAATGAGAAGGTCATGTCAAGTCATTGTGGGTAACCCTCCTATTTGTAAAGGATTAAAGTCCCCACAGTTGTGGGGCCCTTGGGTTATTAGAATATCCTAGTGAAGTCGACCCTAGGTGAGTCATTGTAAGTCAGGGCAATAGTCCCCGCCATTGTGTTACCCTCCTATTGGTCGGAGGAGGCAAAGTCCCCACAAGTGGTGGGGAACTAGAGTTATTATACACTCATAGAGATGTAGGCTCTAGTAAGTAATTGGTAAACTAGGCCGACATGATTGAGTGCACTTCAAGTGAACGGAAGAATATAAATAGAGAGTGAGAGACTCTCTATTTATCACTTGTACTACACATCATTCACTCACTTAAGTGTGGCACACTAGTGAAGAAGGAAATACTGGGACTAGATAGAAGAAGAAGACTACTACTATTTTGGGAGATCTCTTACTGTTTTGGTGTTGATTCTATCTCTAAGGAAGTTGCGGGGTTTTCTCCTTTATGGTTTCCCCAAGGAAAACTATTTGTGTCTCTTGTCTCTTGTGATGTGCTTATGTTTTATTGTTGTGCTTGTTAGTCTCTCAATGAAAAGATCCTAAGATCATAATGCTAGCTTATTTGATGAAAAACTAACAGTAGGCAATAAAGCAGAAAAAGCAGACATGCACTAGGGAGGATCTGGAATAAAGTAGATATGATAAATATGGATTCCATGAGGTTTCCCAAGCACTCCATGACTTAGTTTTAGCAATTTTGAGNCAACTTGCATAGAGTGGAATATTGGAAACTAGGCAAATAAGACAAAAATGGATTAATTAATGTCTAAGGTAGCTAACTATGGGTTGATTATTCTAACAGGTTTTGTCCCTAGAATCCCTGAGATGGTTTCATGTTGGCTAATCTAGATCTAGGTTCAACAACGATATTTTATTTCTTGGTTAAATCAAAAGTCAAAGTCATAAATTTAAAACAGTCAAATCTACTTCAAGGGAACTTTTTTGCACATTGTTCACAAGCAATTGATGCCAAATCAAGAAAAACTAAGACATGGGTTGTGTGCCCAATATAACCATTTAGGAAATTAGTAGGAAAAATTATTCAAAAAAGCACAAGAAGGAATATGCAAGCAAGATTTTAAGGAATATTTCAAACTTTTGTCATTGTGTTGAAGTAAGCAAATTCAGATCTTTTTTCACAACACCCCCTTTCTTCATAAAAATGGAATTTGGAATTGTTATGGTAGAAAATGTCAAAATGCACCATGCCCAACTCAAGCACTAAATTTGACTTTAATTTGAGCTTAGGATACACATTTTTAGTATATTAGGGAAACTTAGGAAGTGTCTAGAGTTTATGAAAGGTCAACAATCTCATGTACTTTATGTCATAGAATAGTCGGCATAAAAGATGCAATGAAAAGTATTCATTCTATCATTTGTCAATAAGTTAAGCAAGAAATCTCTTTGCGTTATTTAAACTTAATTAAGAAAAATGGGCAATAATCATGAAAAAATCTCTAGTCCTATGTTATATAAATAATCAAATCATGTACCCATAAATATAATAGCAAGGAGCTTAAGGCGACATTTACATGGTAAAAGGGTTGAATGTGTGATGGACTTAGACATTGCATTCTTATCCATTGGTAAAAAAATCATCAATGTTGAGAGAAGACACGAATACTACTATGTTTTATTGCTATTTCACTAGACAATTGGGGCATAAACATGGTTACATTGAAGGTATTGTATAGAAACCAATTATTCTATGTGCTCTCATGGAAAAAAATTTCAATGTTTGAGAAAAAATTGAAGATGCTTGAACTTTAAATTTTTTTTATAATCAATTATAGTATATGTTAATATCATAAAAAATTCAATCACATAAATCATTCAATCCATAAGACACAATATGTACCCTATAAAAACCCTCCAAACACGGAGGATGGCAAACCCAACAATCCTTTGAGTATGATATATAATTTTAGAGAATGATTTTCAATACATGAGCAGATTTCCTGATAAGAGATCTCAATGCAGCAATAGAGAATAGAGATCACTAGGAACACTGTGCCATCCTTGCCAAGTGCATAACACTTTAATAAAAAGCTTACAATCATACAAAAGAGAAGGTGGTGAATGGTTGCATGTTTTTTGGTGCACTATGTGCACTAAAATTAATTTACCAAGTCAAATATTAATTCCTTCCTTGACTTGGTGCCAAATCTCCACCTCAAATTCTCTCGCATACAGAGGATATGCACCTTGCTTCTTTCACTATGTGTTAACTCTCTTTAACTGAATGTCAACTGATTGAACTAAATGTGAATTAGATGAAATGAATGTGAACTAGATGAACTGAATGTAAAATGATTGAACTAAACTCAATCATCAATTGACTACTTGACCATTTGTTAGGAGTTTAACTAAATTTATTTAGTGTGTCACAATCAGTGCCATCCATGAAAAAACACTTTGCATAAATCAAGTAGATTATGTATTTAACTGAAACTTGTTTTACCACAACTGATACTTAATTTATGTCTTTGCAATTCAAGTTCCCTGGAGGCCTAACATGGGAAAATCGAATCATTACTATTTCTCTACGATTTATCTCATTTATCATTAATCAAATACCACATGGGCCATATGTGTATTAATTAATTAATCTTATAATATCATACTCACAAGAATTGTTCCATACTAATGATCATATGTATTACCCCGATTCATATAGTCATATGCTAAAGTAATTCACTCTAGGGGTAACTAATCCCTAGAGGAGACTTATAGCACCTAGTGACCATGACTAGAAATACATCACATAGAATATCCACATGACTTGATACAACACAAGTCTAGACTTGGATACAGCACAAGTCTATATTCTTGATACAACACAAGACTCCAATCTTGATACAACACAAGACTCCAATCTTGATACAACACAAGATCACATTACAGACATTTTTTGTGAATAAGACTTGATACAAAACAATTTTTCTTAAATTAATACACCATAAGGTCCTAACTTGATAAAACACAAGTTTATGGGCTTGATACAACACAAGTTCCTCACTTGATACAACACAAGTCTCCTGTAGAATGATTTCTAAAATTGTACAGTTAACACTCCCTCTCAGTAAGGGAGACATTCTATGCCATACCAAGCTTATCTCGAAAGTGTATGAATTTCCTCACTGATAAAGACTTTGTAAACACATATACAATCTTCTCATTAGTAGCTATGTACTGAAGTTTCACAATACCTTTCTAGACCATGTCTCTAGTGAAGTGACACTTCATTTCTATGTGTTTTGACTTGTCATGAAACACTAGATTTTCAGAAAGATTTATACAAATATGGTTGTCACACTTGATCACTGTAGTCTCTAAATTTTCACCTAGAAATAATCCAAGTAGATTTATCATCCATGTTTCTTCTATGCAAGGAGTACTGGAAATAATGTATTCATCCTCTACATTACTCTAGGAAACTGAACTCTACTTTCTTCTAGACCAAGAAATCATAGTAGAAATCAAACTGAAATAGTATCTGAAAGTTCTCTTCTGATAAAAAATATTTCCACCCCAATCAAAATTAGTAGATCCAAGTAATAAAACTTCTCCATTGGAGGCATACCTGAGTCCATAAGCAACTATATCGTGGATGCATCTCAAAATATTCTTACCTGCAACCTAGTGTCTGTGTCTAGGATTAGTCATGAACTGGCTCAAAATGCTAACTACATAGAAAATTTCTGGCCTCGAATATACCAGGTACATCAATGAGCCAATCAAATGTTTGTATAATATGGGGTTCACTAGATTTGATCCAGTCTCGGTCTCATGGATTTTCCTAAAATTGGAATCCATCAGAGTACTCATGGATTTACAATCTACCATTCCAAATTTGTGTAATATGTCCACAATGTACATCCCTTGAGATATAAATATCTCATAATTCCTCCATCAAATCTCAAGGCCTAGAAAGTAGTGCATAATACCTAATTCTTTCATCTTAAATTCTGACGTAAGTTCCATATTACACTAATTAATTAGTATTTCTTCTCCAGTGAGTAAAATATCATCAACATATAGAACCAATGTCAGAGGTTGGTTCTCCATTACTTTGAAGTACAATTTTGAATGTGCATTAATATTCAAGAAACTCAGTTTCTAAAGATAACTGTCTATTTTGGCATACCAAGCTTAGGGAGCTTGTTTTAATCCATACAAGGATTTATTCAACTTTCACACATGGGATTCCTTCCCATGTGTCACAAAACCCTCAGGATGCTCAATGTAAACCTCTTCCTCAACCTCACCATTGAGGAACAAAGTATTCGCATCCATTTGGTGAAGCTTTTATCCCAATACTGATGCAAGTGGATAATAGATCTAATAGTGGTATACTTGGCCACTGAAGCAAAATTATCTTGATAATCAATGCCCTCTTTCTAAGAAATTCCATGGGAAACAAACTTGGCATTGTACTTTTCCACGCTGACACTTGCATCATGCTTTATCTTGTAAATACATATGGAAGGTACCACTGACTTCCTCTTAAGTTTGGGAACAATATCCCAAACTTCATTCTTTAGAATAGAATGATATTCCTTTGTCAAATAATATTTCAACACTTGCTACTCTACTGCCTCTTCATATGATGAAGGCTATGATTCACTGATGCTTCTCATTAATGCAGCATATCCTAAATACCTATCAATATGCTTACGCTCTATGTAAGAGCCTACTAGTGCTCCATACTTCTCAGCATCTCTCAACACATATAGGAACCATGCTAAACTCCTATTTGTAGGAGGTTCATCAACCAACTCAACTAGTTCATCAATGAAAGGTAGATATGTATGTTCTAATGGATTCTCCCTTTGAAAATCAGAAGGAGAAGCATCATCGTCATGATATTATAATATAGGAGCCTCATCCTCCTCTATCTCTAGATCACATTCAAGATCTTTTCACTACTTGAATGTTTCCTGCTCATGGAAAGTCACATCCTGACTAACCTCAACATGTATATCACTAGGTACATACATTCTAAATGCCTTGGAGGTCTCACTGTAGCCCACAAAATTTCCCTTCTTGCTATAAGGTTCCATCTTGGTTCTCATTTCTTTTGGTATGTGAATATACATAGGATATCCAATATATGAATATGTGAAATGTCTAGTTTCTCACCAGTGAACACCTCTTTAGGGGTTTTCTCATCAAGAACTACATGTGTACTTTTGTTTTGTATTTACACTGTTGTACTAGTGGCTTATTCCCACAAATAGTAGATAGAGCATGATCATGTAACATGGATTATGCAGCCTCACATACAGTTATTTTCTTTCTCTCTGCAACCCCATTTTGTTGTGGGTTATAAGGAACTATTAATTGTCTACATATCCATGCATCACTACAAAACTCATTAAAAGAATTTGATTCAAATTCTTCGCCATTATCAAACCTTAGGGCATGTATATGCCTACTTGTTTTATTTTCTACTAAGTCTTTATATTATTGAAATTTACTGAATGTTTCACTCTTAGATCTCATGAAATAAATCCAGGACTTACAGAAGAAATAATCAATGAATAATACATCATAAAGGTGTCCACTTAGGGAAGGGTATGACATCGGTCCACATACATATGAGTGCAATAAATAAAATATTCCTTTATATCTAGTATGGCTTCCAGGAAACTTATTTTTAAAATTATTTCCTAAAGCACAACCCCGACAAACAACATCATGCACAAAATCAAAATCAGGCATACCTTTCACCATTCGCTACAAACCAAGGAGTGCTTTCAAGTGGAGGTATCCAATCCTGCTATGTCAAAGCACACATGGGATGATAGTACGATCTACCATGGATGACATATACTTTCATGGGACCTTGTAAATCCATCCTTCTCGAAATCCAATAACATTAGTAGTATCAATTGTCTAGTTCTTCAGCCATAAGTATGCTTGGTTCTTCATGAAGATGACTCGGGAGATCTTATCTTAAAAGACTGAAACATAGAGTAGCTTCTTATTATTCTAGGGACATAAATAATGTCCTCCACATGTAGTGAATCTACCAGAATCAGTTGGAAATATGTGGATCCAAATACTTGGATCGAATATGTGGAATTGTCTCTCAATTCCACCATGCATGCAAATTGTTTCTATTTTATGTTGGAGATTGCGCCCTTGAACCCTGAAATTTTCTTGGAGGCACCACTGTTAATCATCCATGTATGTTCTCCTGCAATGAGAGATTCATAAAAATCATAGACAAGGTAATACTCCCTCCTTGTCTCTTTCTCCTTGGGTTCATCTTTCTTAGAATTTTATTCTACAACGATGGAGCATAAACTCTTCCTTCTCTTCCTTTTTTTTGTATGGAAATTATGTGCAAAGTGGCCCGCCTTTTGACAATAATAGCATATAATATTTTATTTTTCAAAATTTTCATTAATATCTTTCTTCTTTGCATGAAATAACTTCTTGGGAAAGAAGGGCTTCCTCCCTTTCTTGGTTCTTGCAATGAGGGAAAGATTCTCCTCCTTGGTGCATGGTGTATTTCTTTCGATGTGCCCCTCTTTTTGGATGCAATAATGCAAAAGTATTTCAAATTTGGGCTACTCTTAGCTTCCATTTACTGTAACCAAGAAGGTCTCCCATGAGGAGGGGAGTCCACCAACAGTGGTTTGAAGAAGGTCATATGCATCCATCCCCACACTAATGCTTGCTAGTTGATCCTTCACCTATGAAATATTTATGAATAGGGAATCTATGGTCTCATCTCTTTCCATATTCATGTTGTGCAACTTGTTCTTTAAGACCCTCTTTTGAGTAGGATCCTTCTTCTCATACAATTTTGTGAGTGTGTCAAAACACTCATTTGTCGTCTTTAATGGTGTGATCACTATAACATGAGGTTATCCTCCACGGATTCATATATGATACTGTTTTCCTTTTCTTGATTCTACTTGTAATTGATTATTCCTGTATTTATAGTGGGCTCTTTGATCACAGTGGTCACAAAGGAATCGAGATCATGCTCTTCAATAATGTTAATTACGCTTGCCTTCCATGTGTTGAAGTTTGATGTTCCTTCAAGTCGGTCTTCTGGTTGGATGAAGATTGATGCCATTGAATCAGATATTTTCTCAATACTTCAAGATATTTCAAGGTTTAGAATGTTTGCACACAACTAAGTTCTTGCACACCCTTGCTCTGATACCATGTCAATGTTTGACAAAATATTGAAGATGCTTGAACTTTAATAGTTTTTTATAATCAATTATAGTATATGTTAATCTCATAAATAATTCAATCACATAAATCACTAAATCCATAAGACACAAGATGTACCCTGGGAAAACCCTCCAAAAATGGAGGATGAAAAACCCAACATATTAATCTGTCACAGTAATCTAGGGACTAAAACACAGTCTCATAAGAGATTTCAGACAATTAAGCATGAAAATGGCATAATGGTGATGCAAATAGGAGTAGGATCTCTGTATAATCAATAAATAATGAGTAATACAATACAATGATCATGCAATATGCATGAATGCCAAGATAATTTGAATTCCCAAGGAGGTCATTTGAATTGAATGAATGGGTGTAGATTAACTGACTGTAAGCCACAGTAAAACACTTAGTTAACCAACTAATTAAGTGTCGATTGACTCAACTGAGTCCTAACATAATTCAGAGTGCAATGGATGACTGAGTCTAACTAAAAGTAGCTTAGACACATGTCACTGAATTCCAACCAACAAGTGGTAGCACCTCATTAACTCCAATGAACCCTAATGAGATTAACTAAAGTCAAATTGGCCACCAGAGGTGGTTGGAGGCGCCCTTGTTGACTCCCGTTCATGAATATTAATAAAAATAAGCAATATAATGAATGGAGGTTCCTTCACCACTCATATTAACTGATTGTAACGATCAGTTAGCAATTAGGTGCATTTATGACACTCAGATCACTCATGGAGTGCTTCTTATTTGAAGGAGGAAGCCCAATTAGCCTCCCCGAATGAAGGAGAAGGCTTAGTTGGCCTCCTTGACTGAAGGTAGGCATGGATGTTCTCATGCTAATATCATAGTGTGCTCATATGATTCTAATTAAGTCAATAAAACTTAGGATAGTGGTTTAACAAGGTCAAATTGACCAAATTAAGTGTGCATGGTGGGTAAATGTCTCCAGCACCCCCCTTAAGCTATACTCAGGAGAAGTAGAAACACAAAGTGCATGAAATTCTAGGGCCCCAAGAACTAAGGCCATAGGTCACCCTGTACAATAACGTAACTCAAACAATGCTCAAAAATAAATCTAAGTGAGGAAAAGAGGGAAAACCCAGTGGGAAAAACCCCCCCTCAAGCTGAACACTGAAAGTATTCTGATCACCCTAATGAACTCACCCCCAATAGTGAATGGAGGTAAGTGAAATTATTTTCTAAAAATCTGTTGGTGAAGATGTCTGCAATCTGCTCATCAGTCGAGCAGTATTGCAGAATGATGGTCATATCATGCACCAATTCCCTGATATAGTGCATGTGTATCTCTACATGCTTGGTCCTCTTCCTGGTAACTGGATCTATGGATATCTTAATAGAACTTTGATTGTCACAAAAGAGGACAGTGTACAAAGTACTACCAAGATCAAACTATGAAAGAATGCTTTGCAACCTAACACCTTGGATGCAAGCATTCACTTCTCCTCAATACTCGGCCTCTGCTAAAGACAATGCTATGGTGGCCTGACTTTTGCTAAAATAGAGAATAGGGACACCACCAAACATGAATACATATCTGGAAGTATAATTTCAATCAATATAATCACCCACCCAATCAGAATCTATGTAACCAACCAGCTCTAGCTCGGAGTCTGCAGCATAGTGAATGTCGTGGTCCTGGTTCCCTGAATATACTAGAGGATCCTCTTGGCTTCCTTCCAATGAAGATGATGGGTCTTATGCATGTATATTTACATAGCATTCATGACATAATAGATATCAGACTAAGAATGAGTCAATTAGAGCAAGCTACCTATCAGCTGTCAATAAATATTGCAGTCCATGGGAAGTGTGTTTTTTCCTTCTTCAAGGCTGATCCCTAAAAGGAAAGGGAATGTAGCAGCCTTACATTCAGCCATGTTAAACTTGAATAATAGGTATTATATGTATTTGGACTGATTTACCATTATCCCATCAAAAAATTTCTCAATTTCGAGCCCCAAATCGCTCATTTCAAATGCATTGTGGAGAGCAGTTTTGATGACTGAAATAGAAGTAACTATGCTACCTGTAATCAGTAAGTCATCAACATATAAAACAATAATCATAAAATTACCATCACACTTCTATATATACACATTTTTATCTGATTTACACCTTTGGAATTTTTGTGAGAGAAGGAAGGCATCCATCTTGGAATACCACTCTCTTGGGGCCTGTTTTAACTCGTATAGTGACTTCTTTAGTTTGCAAACCAAAGATGGATCAGAAATGTATCCCTTAGGCTGATTCATGTATATATACTCATGAATATATACATGCATAAAGTAAAACTTAACATCCATATGATGCACTTCCCAGTGCTTAGATGCAGAAATTGCCAAAACTAGGCGTGTGGAGTCCATTTTTGCAACCGGTGCAAACATCTCATGGTAGTCCACACCTTGGACCTGGGAGAAACATTTTCCTACCAGAATTGCATTGTATTTGCAGGTTCTTCCATCAAAATAAACCTTATTCCAAAACATCCACTTGTATTGAACCAATTCCATCCCCAAAGGAAGAGAAACTAGCTCCCAAGTAGTGTTTTTCTGAAGAGAATTCATCACTTCATCCATGGCAACTTGCCATCTCCGATCCTTCCGAGCATGATAGTAAGACTTAGTATCAGAAATTATCATTAATTAACAATTTTCAAACAGCAAATAATCAAGACAAGAGAGCGCAATACCTGCTCTTTGGAAATCAGACCGGGTTCTCCTTAGATCATCTAGATTTCCATTGTTATCACCTGCGGAGGAGAGTGTCTGTCAGGCCCAAGTTGGGAGATGATTTTGTACTTCAGGTTATGATTCAGCATCTGATTTTTTATTTTCACTAATATCAGAAATCATAGGATCCAAATCAGGGTCATCGCCCCCAATTCCATCATCCAAATATTTAGTAGAATAGGAAGGAAATTCAACAGTTTTCTCCTTCACTAGTTATACCTCCTGAAGAGGCTCATCGAACATGATACTTATTTCAATGATGATATGTTTTATTCTGATATACAGCAGCTTGAAACCTTTTGATTCATCAGGTTATCCAATAAACATACATTCTATGCTTTGCGATTGCAAAGCCCTCCTTTTATCAAGCAAAATTCGGGCCCATGCAATGGACCCAAACACCCTCAAATTCGACACTTCCGGCTTGTGTCCTAAGTATGCTTTGAAAGGGGTATTCCCTTTCATGGATGAGTGTGGCACTCTGTTCTATATGTATGCTTCTGCATTCATAGCTTCAGCCCACAAATTTGTATCCAGCTTCTTTGATTCCAGCATACAAGTGGTCATCTCCTTGAGAGACCGATTCTTCCTCTCCACTACAGCATTCTGATGGGGAGTGTAGGGGAATGAATGTTGGATCTGAATACAAATTTTTGAACATATATGCAGTAAACAATTAATTACATACTCTCCACCATTATCATATCTTAAAATATTGATCTTTTTTCCAGATGCATTCTTAATCAAGGCCTTCAATTCAGTGAATTTTTCCAAGACTTCTGGCTTCTTTTTGATAAAAAAGACCCATGTGTATCTAGAAAAGTCATAAATGAAATTCATAACATACGTTTTGTTAACTTTTCATATGCTTAGCTAATACATCAGTACTTCATTTCATTTTCATAACAAAAGCATATAAACAGGATCACTGAAAGATAGACAAGCACAACCATACAAAAGGAACACAAAGATTTATCCTGGGAAAAACCTAGCAAAAGCTTCCTCAATATAGATGCCCCAAAAAGATAAAAGATAAAAGATAAAACTAGCAAGGAGATCAAAGCCTGATCCTCCTCCTTCTCCAGCTACTTCTCTTCTCCACTAATGCGCTACACAAGTGAGAGTGTGTGTCTCAAATGAGGAGAGCTACACCTCTATTTATATTCATCCTTTCACTTTAATTAACTCATCCGACATGTAGGCTCGAGTTAATCATGTAGGCTCGAGTTACACATGTAGGCTCAAGTAACCACACTGGGGTGCTAATGACCCACCTTTACAATTAGAGGGGACAACCTCATGACTCTTATTAGTTCTTCCGATTAGAAGCATCGGGGTACAAGAAAATATAAGTGGTTCTCCTGGTAGGACCATCGGGGACCACAAAAGATACATATAGAATATTCTTTGAAGTTACAATATTTCAACACTCCCCCTTAATGACAAGGGTATTCTACAACAACATCAACAACAACAATAGTAGGAGAGAGATAGAGGACATCATCAACATCATCAGGGTAATACATCTATAAATCATTGGAAGATTTTCAACATTATTTAGTCTTCATCTTCAATATTTAGTCTTCATCATCATTAATAATTTGACTGCTTCAATCAACAACATCTTCAGCACTTTGACCTTTCGATCAGCAACATCATCTTCACTACTTTGACCTTTCGATCAGCAACATCATCTTCAGCATTTTGACCTTTCGATCAGTAACATCATCTTCAGCGCTTTGACCTTTCAATCAGCAACATCATCTATAGAACTTTGACCTTTCAATTAGCAACATCATCTTCAACACTTTGACCTTTCGATCAGCAACATCATCTTCAGCACTTTCGATCAGCAACAACATCATCATCAAACTCTGATCTTTTGATCAGAAACATCATCATGAAAATATCATCATCACCAAAACATCATTATCATCAAAACATCAACATCATCATCATCAAAACATCAACATGATCCTTCCTTTCGGAATTACGGGATCAACATGTTTGTGGTACTCAGACGATCCTTCCTGTCGGAGTTATGGGATTTAGGTCTTTATGGAGTTACTAATGATCCTTCCTTTTGGAATTACAGGATCAACACATCTGTGGAGCGTAGAGGATCCTTCCTTTCGGAATTATGGGATCAAGTCTTTACAGAGCTACTAACGATCCTTCCTTTTAGAATTACGGGATTTAGGTCTTTACGGAGTTGCTAGCGATCCTTCCTTTCGGAATTATGGGATCAACACATTTGTGGAACTCAAACAATCCTTCCTATTGGAATTACGAGATCAACACATCTGTGGAACTCAGACAATCCTTCCTGTTGGAATTACGGGATCAAGTCTTTACGGAGCTACCAATGATCCTTCCTTTTGGAATTACGGGATTTAGGTCTTTACAGAGTTACTAACGATCCTTCCTTTCGGAATTATGGGATCAACACATCTATGGAACTCAGACAATCCTTCCTATTGGAATTACGGGATCAAGTCAATGATCCTTCCTTTTGGAATTATGGGATTTAGGTCTTTACAGAGTTACTAATGATCCTTCCTTTCGGAATTGCGGGATCAACACATATGTGGAACTCAGACAATCCTTCCTCTAGGAATTACAAGATCAACACATGTTCTTAAGTACCGAAGTCACCAGATCCCTTTTGAACCGAAGTTCAAGGATGATACAATCCTACCACATTCACGGGGACCGAGATCTCTGGATACATTTTGAACCGAGGTTCAGGGATGATGCAATCCTACCACTTTCACGGGGGCCAAGACCTCCGGATACATTTTGAACCAAGGTTCAGGGATGATGCAATCCATCACTTTCATGGGGGCCGAGACCTCCAGATACATTTTGAACCGAGGTTCAGGGATGATGCAATCCACCACTTTCACGGGGGCCAAGACCTCCACATACGTTTTGAACTAAAGTTCAGGGATGATGCAATCCTACCACATTCACGGGGGCCGAGACCTCCAAATACATTTTGAACCGAAGTTCAAGGATGATGCAATCCCACCATAGTCACAGGGGTCGAGACCTCTGGATACATTTTGAACCGAAGTTCAAGGATGATGCAATCCCACCACATTCACGAAGACCGAAGTCACCGGATCTATTTTGGATAGATGTCCCAGGATGATACAATCCCTCTTCATTCTCGAGGACCGAGGTCACTGGATCACTTTTGGACAGATGTCTCAGGATGATACAATCCCTCTTCATTCTCGAGGACTGAGGTCATCAGATCACTTTTGGACAGATGTCCCAGGATGATACAATCCCTCTTCATTCTCGAGGACCAAGGTCACCGGATCACTTTAGGGAAGATGCCCAGGGATGATACAATCCCACTACAACATCAATACTCCCCCTTTCGAGGAAGGTTCTTCCAAACCTCACCAAGCTTGTCTCGAAAGTGTTCGAACTTTAATCGAGACAGAGGCTTCGTTAGCACATCAGCAACCAAACCATCATCATCTACATCTTCAGTATGTGAATATTGAACTATCACCATTTGTATCTCCGGTATGTGAATACTGAAAGCATCATCATCTATATCTTCAGTATAGAAATATTGAAAGCATCATCATCTCTATATTCAGTATAGAATTACGGAATCACCATCATCTGCATCTACAGTATGTAAATACTGAAACATCATCTATATCTTCAGTATGGGAAAACTTAAACATCATCATCTGCATATTATCTTGTATGTAGAAATACCAGATTTCTATGTGTTACGACGGAACACATGGTTCTCTGTCATCACAACTCTGGTTATCACATATAATCATTGTAGTATCCATCTTCAGTTCAAAGAGACCTGATATCAGCTTCCAACATATTGAATCTCTTCAATATCTCTACCGCATACTTTCCCTGGTTGAGAAAGATTTCTTCTGAACTTTTCCATACTTCCAAACCTAGGAAATAATGCATTAACCCAAGGTCTTTCATCTCAAATTATTCTGCTAGTTTCTTCTTGCTTTCCAATTCTCAATACTTCCGTCAGCTGCATGCTTTATTTTGTATATCCATTTGGAGGATACTATACTCTTTCCTTCTGGTTTGGGAACTATATCCCAAACATCATTCTAGATTCTTTCATCATAACATCTTCCATGAGTTCATCTTGTCGGGTCATCAACATATCCTAGTCTTCTGCATTCAACCTTGAATGTTGGAACCCTCTTTACTCTTGGTAAAGTCTCGATCCAGCAGGAAGTTGTCCATCATGTCATACCATGTCGAACTTAGATATCTTCTATAGTCACTCCCCCTGAAGTGGAGTATCATCTTCCCTCTTCATTCTGTACAGGTGGCTCTATGCTTAATATATACTTGTCAATAGAGTATGTCATGTCATAGTCTTTTTTTTCTAAGGCAAATCATGAACCTTTGCTTTGTACACTTGTTCTTGTAGATCCATATGGAAGATACTACGTACTTCCCTTTATGTCTCGAAATCATATCATATACATCATTCCCCATGATCAACTGTTATTATTTGATCATAGCATTCTTTTCTTCATCTTGAGTTATCTCTTATACCCATGGTGGTCTTCATCCTTCGAGGTGGATCTACCGCTCTCTGAAGCTCTTTCTTTCGTCATGGTGTCTCTGACCCTGGGAGCTTCAGATTCATGTTTATTGAATTGTCATCACTTCTTCTTTGGAACAAATCTCATCCTTGTTTTCTTGTAGGAGGTTGTTCAGGACCTTTCCTACAATTCAAATACACCAATTGCATGGTTAGAACTATTTCATAAAACATATGCATAACGACAAATTATTATGCATCATACAACTATTTAGCCAATACAACATTCATCCATATCTCACGGAAACTTTCTAGATGACATCATTGAGATTGTGCATTAATCCAATATGTCATGTAAAGAGATTTCATTCTAGATAAGTAGCAATGGAGAGATGTATAGCACCATGAGCTACTTACCGATCACATGCATATTAGTAGTATACAGTCATTAATGAAAACAATCTATCATGCATAACACATCAACTGAATATGCATAACAAAATAATATCAATAAATGACAATTGAATACTTATCTTTTGTTTGTTTTGTGGTT
>LPNX010308957.1:78622-118827 GCA_001517045.1 Pseudotsuga menziesii | reverse complement strand
GAGGCTCATCTCCCTCTAGAACTGGAACCTCTCTACTCATGTAGGTGTCCAATTCATTTTCTTCAAAGGGATCAAATACTTTCATGCTTGGAAGTTTTCAACTTTACCAAGCTTATAATCAAGCTGATGTGATAGATCACTTTGAAATGAGAACCTCAAATGAAAATAGCAAAAGATTAGATCTTACCGAATTGAGGTGTCCGTCCTGCTTCCGGAACTGGCTGATCTAGGGTTTGTCAAAGAAACCCTAATTTTCAAAACTTGGAATATTTCAGATCTTATTGGATATAAATATATATCTCTTCAAATGGAGCTGTCCAATGTACTCCTTTTCTGAAAACAGTGGAGGGAAGCTCCCGGAACAGGAAGCCCTAGTTTTCCAATTTCTTCTGCAGAAATGCCTGTTACTGTTTCTGTGATATCTCTGAAGTTACGCCTCTTCTATGTCTGAAATTTATCACTGAGGTATCCTCATATGTCCCTGATCCAAGACCATATTTTTAATCAGAATTTGTCTCACCAATTTGGATATATGATCATTTTCCCAAGGTGAACTGTTACAGGACTGTTCAGAACAGTGCAGTTCTACGGCATGCCACGTGTCATTGGTTCATCTTCAGGTTCTGAAATTAGGACCATAGAAATTAAATTCTGTGCTATTTCTGGAACATCTTTAGGAATTCCATTTGGACCTATTTATCCCAAGCTATAGCAATTTTCCCTAGGTGTCCTGTTTAGGGATGAATTCTGGAAGAGGCTGGAACCCTAACTTGGAGGGATCATATCTCCTATAATATAGTGAATCTGAGGCGGAATTTTGGATACAATGTTCATCAGGATTATATATTAGGTATATTCAATTTTCATCTCCTGACCCTTCGACAATATTGGGATATAGATAATATACCAAAACTTAACAGTTTTAGTATTTAGGGTTTTTCTAGCTCCGGGTCAAACTAGGGTTTGACTTTCCCGGAGTTTCACCCAACCAAAAATATTGATCTAGGTCTCTAAAATTAGATTTTTATTAGGATATAAATCCTATTTTGGGCTCACTCAAAAATTCTTCTTCTAAAAGAATCCCTAATTTCCCACACCGAAAACTGAAAATGCTCGAAATTGAATTCCGCTTCGACAGAAAGATGCGCCCTTCAATGGAGAGTCAGCCTATCCTTCTTTTGCTGATCGATTGTCGAGAGAGAACCAAAAAGTAAGAAGCCATAGATTCTATATCTCCACAATGTCTTCTTTTCAAGGTGGCTCTGATACCATGTTAACTTTTCATATGCTTAGCTAAGACATTAGTACTTCATTTCATTTTCATAACAAAAGCATATAAACAGGATCACTGAAAGATAGACAAGCACAACCATACAAAAGGAACACAAATATTTATCCTGGGAAAACCCTAAAGGGAAAAACCCAGCAAAATCTTCCTCAATATAGATGCCCCAAAAGGATAAAATATAAAAGATAAAACCAGCAAGGAGATCAAATCCTGATCCTCCTCCTTCTCCAGCTACTTCTCTTCTCCACTAATGTGCTACACAAGTGAGAGCATGTGTCTCAAATGAGGAGAGCTACACCTCTATTTATATTCATCCGTTCACTTTAATTAACTCATCCGACATGTAGGCTCGAGTTAATCATGTAGGCTCGATTTACACATGTAAGCTCAAGTAACCACACTGGGGTGCTAATGACCCACCTTTACAATTAGAGGGGACAATCTCATGACTCTTATTAGTTCTTTCGATTAGAAGCATCAGGGTACAAGATAATACAAGTGGTTCTCCCAGTAGGACCATCGGGGACCACAAAATATACATATAGAATATTCTTCGAAGTTACAATATTTCAACACCTTGATCCATTCATGGATGTGATAGGCATGGGACCACTGATATCAGAATTTATTAGTCCCAAGATGCATGATGCTCAACTTGCCTTCCCTCGATCGAACTTATGCTCAGGGTGCTTGCCAACAACACATCCCTTGCAAATTGTGGTGGTAGCTTTGATGATTGGGAGGCCTTAAACCATAGAATTCTTCTATAATTGCTGCAAGTATTTGAATTTTAGGTGGTCGAACCTCTCATGCCACAGTATACTAACTTTGTTTCCATGAGTCAGCAATGCGGTGGGCTTTGCATCGACCACAAAATGGGAGAACTCGTAGGATTTTGCATGATGGTTTGCAAGGCCTTTTGCTACAAGTTTTCCGGATGCAAGTTCTGTGATCTCTACATCATCCGGGATAAAGGAGACTCTCTTGGGCACTCCTGTATGTGTCATTTGATAAACACTTAGGAGGTTTGATGCAAGAGATGGTACATACAGAAAATTGGAAAAATAACCATGCTCAAGATCTACAGTACCTTGTCCTTTGGATATGATTGTGGAGTCATCTCCTATGTGGATGGGAATGGATTTTTCGGTCTCCAAAGATGAGAAAGAGTATCTTTCAGCCATCATGTGATTCAAAGCTCCAGAATCTATCAAGAGTGCTTTGGACTCCGAACTGATTGCCATGAGAGCATGACCTCTTTCATGCTGTGGTTCTTGATCTTATTGATCTCTCCTCCGAAATATTTCAGGAATATTTATGTGATTTTTCTCAAGAAGAGAAGTAGCTTCATCAAGTTTATTTTTCATGCAGGCATGTTCAGGGTGGAATCCCTTCCCGCAGTATGAAAACTTGACTTTTTCCTTTCCATGATGCCCTTTGCTTTTGTTCTTCTTCAAGCCAGAAAGCTCTTCATGTTACTGGTTTTCAACTTTAGGATTAGGAGCTTCGAATTTGGTTTTTGGGTTCTTCTACTGCTTTCCTTTACCCTTCAGCTATTTGGGCCTTGAAGCATAGAGAGATTGATCACAGGAGGATCTGATGATCCCCATCTGGACAAGCTTATCATGTTCACTTGTTAGGGACTCAATGAAGGCATTGAGTGAAGGCATCTTCCATCCAAGGGTTGTGAGATTCCCTGCATGGAATGTAGAGACAAACACTGAATAATCAGCTCCAAGTTTGGAGAGAATAGAGAGGATGAGCTGATCATCCTCCTTCTCCACCTTACATTGCTTCAACAGTAAGACAATATGCTTGAACTTTGTGAAAAAAACATTTAAGGTCTCGAAATTGGAAGGCTGGAGAGACATCAACTCATTTCAAGCTAGTAAACTCTCAAATCATCCTGTTTTCCTTACAAGGTGTCCAATTTGTCCCAAATTTCCTTTGGAGTATTCAATCCCGATAGATGGAAAAGAAGATCCCGGGAAATAGAGAAGCACAAGAATCCGAATGCTTCATCTTTCTTATTCAAGAATCTGGTTTTGTCTATCACATGAGTAGGCTCTTCTTCAGTGTCCATAGTGACCCGGTAAGGTCCTTTGGAACGTAGCTGGATCTACATATCTCCTTTCCACAAGTGGAAATTGAATGAAGTCAAGAGTTCTACAGAAGAAGCCATCTCAAACTGCTGTAGTGAAATCTTTTCACCTGTTAAAACCTGTAAATCACAAAAAAAGGGGCACCATAAGGTCGTATAGCCTACACATTTTAGGCTTTCATCACACCCAGCATAATTGATCAAGCAAGCTTGATCAACAATTTCTTTAC
Source organism: Pseudotsuga menziesii (assembly GCA_001517045.1). Lineage (NCBI taxonomy): Eukaryota > Viridiplantae > Streptophyta > Pinopsida > Pinales > Pinaceae > Pseudotsuga > Pseudotsuga menziesii. The sequence continues at coordinate 115,208 of LPNX010308957.1, read as the reverse complement.
TTGGGGTATTAAGTGATAGTCCTTGGCTTCTGGTGCAATGCTGGAATTTTGAGCTTTTGCTCAATTTTTCATGCAAGAACTATCAAAAACCATGTTTTGAGAGATCTGAGCTTCATCCCACCGTGAGCTTTGATACCATATTAATCTGTCACAGTAATATAGGGACTAAAACACGGTCTCACAAGAGATTTCAGACAATTAAGCATGAAAATGGCATAATGGTGCTGCAAATAGGAGTAGTAGCTCTGTATAATAAATAAAGAATGAGTAATACAATACAATGATCATGCAAGATGCATGAATTCCAAGACCATTCAAATTCCCAAGGAGGTCATTCGAATTGAATGAATGGGTGTAGCTTAACCGACTGTAAGCCACATTAAAACACTTAGTTAACCAACCGATCAAGTGTCGATTGACTAAACTAAGTCCTAACAAAAGTTAGAGTGTAATGGATGACTGATTCTAACTAAAAGTAGCTCAGACACATGTCACTACATGCCAACCAACAAGTTGTAGCACATCATTAACTCCAATGAACCCCGATGAGGTTAACTGAAGTCAAACTGGCCATCAGAGGTGGTTGGAGGCGCCCCTATTGACTCCAGTTCATATATATTAATAAAAATAATCAATATAATGAATGGAGGCACCTTCACCATTCGGCTTAACTGATTGTAACCATCAGTTAGCAATTAGGTGCATTTATGACACTCAGATCACTCCTGAAGTGCTCCTTGTTTGAAGGAGGAATCCCAGATAGCCTCCCCGAATGAAGGAGAAGGCTTATTTGGCCTCCTTAACTAAAGGTAGGCATGGATGTTCTCATGATGATGTCATAGTGTGCTCATCTGATGTTGATTAAGTCAGTAAAACTTAGGATATTGGTTTAACAAGGTCAAATTGACCAAATTAAGTGTGCATGGTGGATAAATGTCTCCAAGACAACAATCCTTTGAGTATGATAGGTAATTATAGAGAATGATTTTCAATACATGATCATATTTCCTGATAAGAGATATCAATGCAATAATAGAGAATATAGATCACTAGGAACACTGTGCCAGCCTTTCCAAGTGCATAGTAAATTAATAACAAGCTTACAATCATACAAAAGAGAAGGTAGTGAATGGTTGCATGCTTTTTGGTTCACTAAAATTACTTTACCACATCAAACAATAGCGCCTTCCTTGACTTGGTTCCAAATTGTCACCTCAGATTCTCTCCAATACAAAAGATATGTGTCCTCCTTCTTTCATCGAGCGTTAAATGTATTTAAGTGAATGTGAACTGACTGAATTGAATGTGAACTGAATGAACTAAATGTGAACTCATTGAACTAAATGTGAACTGATTGAACTGAACTCAATCATCAACTGACTGCTTGAGCATTCGTTAGGATTTTAACTGAATGTCTTTAGTGCTTCACAATCTGTGTCATCCACAAACAAACACTTTGCATAAATCAAGGAGTAGATTTCTTATTTTACTGAAACTTTTTTTTCCACAACTGAGACTTAACTGATGTCTTTTCAGTTCAAGTTCATTAAAGTTCTAACATGGGTAATTCAAATCCTTAACTATTTCTCTATGCTTTATCTCATTTATCATTAATTAAATACTGCATGGTCCATATTTGTATTAATTAATTAATCATCTTATCATATCATACTCAAAAAATGTGTTCTATACTAATGATCATATGTATTTCCCCAAGTCATGTAGTCATATGCCAAATTAATTCACTCTAGGGGTAGCTAATCCCTGGAGGAGACATATAGAACCTAGTGACCATGACTAGCAATACATCACATAGCATATCCACATGACTTGATGCAACCCAATTCTATACTTTGCTACAACACATGTCTATAGTTTTGATACAACAGAAGACTCCAATCTTGATACAACACAATATCACAGTACATGCATCTTTCATGAATAGGACTTGATACAACACAATTTTATGAACTTGATACAACACAAGTTCCTAACTTGATACAACACAAGTGTCCTATATAATAAATTCTGATGATGTATATTTAAGAAAAAAGTATCTATTGACTCTTATGTATCTATCAACAATTACTTCCATGCAAAAGAGATTTTTGTAACTTATTCTAAAAACTAAATGCTAGGGTAGTATATGTGTGTTTTGAGCACATGAATGCAAGAGTATCGGTTAGTTTGTTGAAATATATGTTTCTTCTACATAAAGTTGATTCTAGTATGAAGAAAAGGTCATAGATCTGGTGGCTTAAATATTTGACAATGTTGAGTTATACCTTTATAGTTTGAGAGATGCAAACAAACCCTATGATTCCATAGAAGAAGATGACAGTTCTGCATTGTGTTTTGGGTAGTCTTGTAGTAAAACAATGGTCATATCAATAGTATAAGGGTGGAGCATGGAATGGGTCATTATAACCAACAATTTAAGGAATACAACATCAATTTGAGGAGAAATTATAACAACAACAGTGCAGATCTTCATATTTTTGACATACATATGACAACTTGAGAATACATTTTTGGGTACATTTTCACTTTCTTATCGAATTGATTTTCTTGTGGATAGTGTTGTTTTACTGGATTTAAATTCAAATGATTTGCCAAAAATTTTACAAGCGCAGTAAAGACAACCACATTGTTGTTTTGAAAGAAAAAAGTGCAGAAATTGATCTCATAATACATTGTAAACCATGCATCAGATGGCTATCACAAGTTGGAGGAGAAATACAGTGGGGAAACATGAAAGGCACTACAATGTTTTAAGAAAAACCAATTTATATTTTGTTAGAAATCAGACACCATCAGCTACAACCATTTTTCATTTTTATCGGTATGCATGCATATGTTGGATGCAATTTTTACTGAGTATAAGAATAAAGGCAATACCAACAACTCCACAAAATTTGAAGTCAAACCACTTGATAAATTGTAAGAAGATGGTTAGACAAATATGCTACAGGAATCTTGTAACCTATAACCAATTCTGGTAACCATTTATTGATTTACATATTAGCTCAATCTCAAACCAAAATCCATCATATTGTTTTTATTCCTAGGTTTCATTATATGGTTTTATGTTTATCAAATTGGTTCCAAGATAAATAACGATGGCAGTAGCTCATGATCAAACTTAGAGTTACCATATTTTTCATTCGTTACCATAATTTTCCTAACAAGATGTCTAACGGTGACTTCATATATTGATATATCTTTAAATGGTTAAGATTATAAGTTGGGAACATGTTTTAAGAACAAGGGGCCATAACATTAAAAATTTGGTTGATATGCACATTGTTGGGTTATTAGTTTGAATGCATGCACTTACCTTGTCTTTTTTAAGTGATCATCATTTTACCATTTGAAGGGAGGATTCTTTGTTGAATAAGGAAAGATAACAAACACACTAGGTAAGTGCCACCACATAAGATCAACTGGCACTTGCAAAACTCATGGTTGTTACACAAGAACCAACCACGTGAATAATTTCAAAGAGGTAGGTTTTTCAACACAAGAACCAACACGTACAAAACATATGGTTGTCACACAAGAACTAACCACATGAAACTCAATTGCAGCTCATGCATTTCCAACAATGTTTGGGTTTCCTAAGTTTTCAAGGATCAAGTAAAGAAAACTTACTACCCAATTTTTAGAGGAAGAAGGCCTACTCACACAATTCATAGAATGACACATGGGGTTGTATGAGGACATGCAACATGTTCAATTGGGGGAAGATGTTGAGTCACCAAATTTTCTTCCTTTTCATCATCTTTTCACACCTTCCCCTTGACCTTTAATCATTTTCCACTTCTCATAACCTTGTATTAAGTCCATTTTAATGCTTCATCTAGGATTATGTTGAAGATGTTTTTTAAATCATTTATTTTAGTATTTTGAGTGAGTTTATGATTAAATATTAGAAAAAATAGCATGCTTATACTTGAAACTTGGGCGATTTTAGTGATGTTTACATGTAAATTTGGAGGTTCAAACAATGCCAATTTTTACCACTTAGCCTCAAATCCAAATTTCTTCATTTAACCATGGAATATTTTATTTATATTTAGGTTGATTATTCAAGAATATTGGATGGAGAAGAAACATGGAGCTTTGGGAAAGATTGGTTAGAAACGTTATTGGACATATTATGTGCTGATTTTAGTTACCAGTTTTTAACAAGTTGCTGAACTACATGAGAGAATTTTGGATCTAAATTTATTGAACTCATTATTTTAGTATCCAAGTAAACTAGTGTATAAATAAGAGTGGGTTCTCTAGTTCAAAGGGGGGACTCTTGAAGCAAATGCCCAAATTATCATGAAGGGAATAAAAGTCCTTGATATTTATTTCCATTATTTAGTTCTTTAAATAACATGTCTTAATTCTATAAATAGCATGTCTTGATTTAAGTTGTATGATGTTGTAGTTTAGTTTTCTACCTTGTTCTTTGGAGAATTGAACCGAGTTCAAATGGATCGCACAAATAGTCTTTCCCTTTTATGCAAGTGTGTTTATTTTATTCAAGTATTTTTTTCTTTTACTAAAGTGCATATTCATGGAAAGAAGCAGTGCCTAATATGCATGCCAAAAATTAAACTTGGTGACATCAATTTCCTAGTAGTATGATGGTGTTCTAGTACATGGTTCATTGCTAGAATTGAGAAATCTTGTTTTTAAGCGATGAAGTGTGGTATGTTTCATTTTTGCATTTGATCTCTTTTTCATTCATTGAATTATGTTCTTATACTAAAACAAATAATTCTTGTAGAAAGGTTTAGATCTTAAGAATTTAACACTAAACTACAACTTGATTTATGACACTTGCAAATATAGAATGCCATAATTTAGTGATGCAATTGATTTCCATCGTAAAATTCATTTATCTCCATTTACTTTTCATAAGCATCTTAGGTAGAACATACTACAAATAATCTAATTTTACATATACCGTGCTTTCATTTCATAAGTTTACGAAATATCAAATTGATAATTAAATGTAACTAGATTTAAGCACATAAATTGAGTGACAATAATTCTTCCAGCATAATGACAATATCAGTACAAGTGCCCCCATCTCTCCCATGAATTCTTTATTTACACTTTCTTGGCATGGTCGAGATAGTTATATGGTGGTTTTGAGGAGCTACAATCAATAAATTGTTGTAGAAACTATTCAAATTCATGAAGTTTACACACACACACACCAAGGCACATACTCCTTTCTTGAAGGAAATGAGTGTGAAGATATGTTTTTCTCTAAGGAAGGGTGTGTGTGCATGTCAAAATATGACATTTTAAAGTTTTTTGGTTGGATTGAGCTTCCAATATCTCTTAAGGTGAGCCCCTCAACCATGAAGACACTGATGTGTCAAAACATGCTATAACAGTATAAGTGTTGAAACAGATCTATCTACAAGGGTTCAACCTCTGTCAACACACCTCTTCAATGTGAATCCTTAAACACCAGCCCGGATAGGTTTTACCCTTCCCATAAACACATGCGAATCAAATGCAGTCTCACCCGAGATACTTGAGAGAGGGCTGCAAGCACTATGTTTCCGCAATAAAGAGGAGGACTTGTGCACTTATTTTCTCTTTGTCACAATGTTAACCATAGATCCAAACAAGTTTTTTATCATCAATCATTCATATTCACTCACATCAAAAACCATTTTCATCACATCACATCATTTTATTCATTCCATAGAGAGATCGACAAGTATGGAGGAATTTATCATGCAAAGCCATCTCATCATTTGTAAAACATATCGTAGCATTTAGTTGATCAGATCACATCATTTAAACCATAAAAATAGTAAACATAATATCAAATACCAAGACACAGAGTTCCCAACATCATCCGCCCATGTTATATTACTTCGCGGGTCAAAACATGTTCCCAAAATACATCTCTAGGTTGATAACCTCGGCAGAACAATTCGTAAGATAGAACATAAGATGTGAAAAAAATAATCTCTTCAAAAATTGATTTCTTTCTTTCTTAATTCATTCATATCCTTATACTACACTCTTAAGTCTTTATGTAGGATTACACCTTTACAATAATGTCCACATATGACCAACTATCTAACTCACTTGGGCCAAAAAGTACAAAATTACAACTAAGTCGATCCTTGTTGGCTTCTTCACCTTGCATAGTCTGCCTCGGTATTCATATATTGTGCACCACGCGTATCCATATCCCCTTCCAATAGGACCCCAACATAATCTTGCGGCTCTCTCTTGAGCCACATCAACTAGAAATGGTATGGGTGTTGATATAGACCTTCAAGACATTGTATTCCTTTTCCACTGCATCAACTGCTTCCTTTTCTCGGGTACAAATATCTACGCAATCATCTGTACCCTATGTTTCCAGATGCTTTGTCACCTTGTCAGCCACTTACTTGCAACCCTCATTAGTAACTTGCATCGCCTTCATTGCTAGTTTCTCATCGATGTCTTGGAATTCATCCAGCTGGGTTGTCTGGCACTGATGTCACTCTCTTGCTTTGATGGTTCTTTGTTGTTGTGCCTTCCACTCCACATCTTTTCTTACCTGCACCACTGGTGGCATCATCTTGAGTGATGCCTACATCACTGTTATCTGTGCATCTGCTTCACAAAGTTGCGCCTAGTTGTTATAGCTGCTCATCTTGAACCACACTCATCCAAAATTGTGCAGTTTTGTCTACCAATGTCTTGATCGTCTTCTCATAGTATTCAACTTATGTCATCGCATCCTCAATCTATTATTTGTGCACAACAAGCTATTCTAGTGGTGTACTTGGCACTTCTCATGGTTTCATATCCTCGTTTTCCTACTTCAAATCCGTGATGATTTCTCCAAGGCATAGAATATTTTCCTTTGCGAACATTTCATCTATGATGTCAGGGATTTCCTGACATGCAACTACAATATCTTTTTCCAGTTGTGCTATATCGTCCAAATATTTTACCTTATTCCTTGACTCTGTGTCTTGTGCTCCCCTCATGCACTTGATTTCTTTGTTTGTTGTTACTACTTGATCCTGTGATTTAGCGAGGTGATCACAGATAATGGCCTCACGGTCAGGGAGCTCCTAGCTAGAGTTCCTTTGTAATATGGCAAGTATGTGGGTAGGTAATCCATTGACATGTAAGTTGATAGTGTGGAAATTGTGTACTAAGGTGTCAACATCCTCTCTACCTAAATCTTGCGACAGTGGGGGGTTTGCATAATACTGACCCTTTTTCCTATAGAGATCTTTGTTTTTTTGTGTGTTACATCAGCTTGTGACACCTTCTTTAATACTGTATTTGTCAAAGCAAATAACAAATTTTTAAATTGGTTAAAGAACCCAATCAAATGGCCTTTCAGTTGGTCATCACTTGCATTGGTCACAGTAGTGATTGCATCTATGATATGATTAACTTAATCCTCCACCATTTTGCTAGTGTTGTTTCCTTCACCCTGTTCAAATATCCTTTGTGTTCTTCCTTCCTCAAATATTCTTTTGGCCTCAAAATCTATCAGAGTCTTGGAAGACTCCTCTTGTGATTCCTTATCGCTTTCCTGGTCTATGCCTGCTCTACCAGTGCGTCGAGTGGGGGCCCCACCTTAGTATCTAACAGGTCCTCGACACTCACTCCTACTTTCCACTTAGCAGGACAAACAATAATGATGGAATCCACCTCATAATTTGTTAACTTATATATAGTAGTAAGCCATTTCTTGTCACTATCCCTGCGTGATTTAATGTGGATAGCGTGTGGGCCCATCACAAACTGTGCGATCCTCTAGTATTTTGTTTATGCTTCCTCCATCATACACATAACCTTTCATGTTACATCATGCAGCGCATCCTAGTAGAGATAGAACTGAATTGCATTATTAATCAGTCGCTCCTTCTCATTGATATATCACAAATTCTGATACCTTGTGCCCTTACAGTCTTGGGAATCTTCTACATCGATGCCCTGATAATATTTGGGCTCCATCCATCTGACTAGTGCAATTAAAATCATCAACCACAAATAAGTGAAGGCATGCTTACCTTCCTAGATTAGCATAGCATCCTCTTTCAACTAATTCAACAAAATGAGTGACCATTTCACTTGTACACCCTCTCTGCATGCAATGACCCCAAAGGTACATTGGTTTGGGTAGTTTCTCCTGACCATTTTCACCGCCAGTATCTTTGTTGTGGCCTAAACAACTCTATCATTGATTGTGCTAATGACATAGGCCCTCTTATCTATAATGACATCATAGTTCTTCTTAATTTTGGCTTCCAATTGCTTGTTTTTCTCCTTGCCCCAAAAGTACTATGATGTGTCGACCCCCTTCATCAAAAACCCAGTAATTTGTGAAATCAAATCGATTGTGATTGAGACTTTGGTGTTCAAACACAAATAAGCAACATGAAAAAAATCCAATAAATTTTTTACACAGGCGTTGGCCTCTGTTAGTTGACAAAAATGTGGCATATGTGTGAAGCCTAACAGCCCCTATCGCTGCAACCCCATGGCCGACTATTGTGGTGCACAAATAATGGGTCCTCCATATCCTTATTCTTGTTACTTGAATGGCTCAGTTGTACATTCTGCATAGGCCAAAAGTTTGTGATCATTGTAGGTAATGTTCATCAAGAAAGGTATGATATTTAGTGTGTTGTGGACCCCTTTCGGTATCGCGGGCATCTTCACAGGGTACTGTTGATTCTTAGATAATTTCACTTACCATGCACCCACCTTCCTTGGTGGGATAAACCCAAGGATGTCGTCAGCAGTGACACCCTTGCTTACGGTAGAATCCTCTCCTCTAGTGGTTGATGGTCTAGCCTAGGATTCTGCTTCGAATTCGGTCCTACTTGAATGTGGTTCACTTCTTCTATAAAGGCTAATTGGGTCAATTTTCACCCCTCTTCTTCCACATCACTTGTGGCATTTTTGTCTATAGATCGGGCCTCTCCTCTAGAATTGGAATCATAACTAGCGGAGAGTCTTGAACACTACCACTTGAAAGAACTTGGGCCATCGCTACAACTCGTCACACTCATGCTCACAACTATTCTCAATTAACTCTTTCCACTCTGCTCAACTCTATAATCAAAATGGTTCATTCAACTCACCCTTGTCGATTATTATAGATTGAATGCATTTGTGCAAAAGATTTAGAATCATCCCTACCAAATCCTCCATCGATTGACCAAATCCACCAGCTATTCTGCAAATCCAACGGTCAAATTCCCCATAAATGCACATCCCATCCAGTTGCATCGTCACCCATTTGGTTTAATTGCTCCATTAATTTCTTGATTTGACCAAATCGCATCCCCATGGAGGTCGTGAAACTGCGTCCCTGCTGCAACTTAAACATATTTCCTTTCACTGTGACATAAACATCTTTCCTTTCATTGCGACCTTTCTTGCTGTGAGATCCTCCCCTTCGACATCTTTCCAACTTTTTTTTCTCTATGCAATGCCTTAAGCATTCTAGTGCACCTAGCTCTCCTGGTAGGGATTTAGCTGGCTTCCATTCACTAACTTAGGAAACATTGCACCATTTAACTACTGTAATTGTACCGCACCTCCATCGGTAATGAAATGAATGACATAAGGTCCTAACCAATGCATTTGTAACTTACCAACATGCTTTGCGAACTTGCGGTCATAGAGTAGCACCATATCTCCTTGTTGGAATATTTTTTCTTTAATGTGTCGATCATTCCATGCCTTCTGAGGATCCTTTTCAACTTGTTGATGAAACATGGAAATGAATCGATCTTCCTCCATTTGTACCAAATACGCTAGTTGTTCCTCAAGTGATCCTTCATCACTCATACCTGTTGTTGTTGCAATGCGCAAACTTCGAACAATATACTCCATCGGCATCACCACTTCTTAACCATAGACAAGCTTGAATGATGTTTTCCCTATCAACCACTTGCAGGTGGTTCAATAGGACCATAATATCATAGGAATATTCAAATCCCATTCATCACGGTTTTCATTACATAACTTTGTTAACGCAAGCTACATAATTTTGTTGAATTCTTCGACTATTCCATTCACTTGTGGGTGATAGGAAGTGCTCTTCTTATGTTGAATCCTAAATTATTCCTTTAGTGCACTAATAGTGCAATTAATGAAGTGACTCCCTTGATCGCTCATCAATATTTTCTAACAGCCAAAACGAGTGACTATATTGTCGAACACAAACCCTTCTACAGTCACAGCGGTGCAATCTGTCACTAGTGTTGCTTCTGCCAATCTAGTGAGATAGTCAGTCGCTATGATGATGTATCATGCACCTGTCCTTTTTCTTGGTGAGTTGATGGGTCCCACAAAATGCACTACCCACCTATCAAATTGCTACAGCATTATCTATGGTACTAATGACATATCATCCCTTCAGGATGGATTCCCCATCTGTTGACAAACATCACATCTTTTTGCATAATCCACAACATCACCTTGCATAGTCGACCAACTCAAATAATATTCCTGGAAGTTGCACGACCTCCATAGTGTCCTCCTGCAACTCTATCATGTGCTTCCACCAATATTATCCCTTGTTCGTGCAATAGAAAATACCGTTGTAGAGCTCATCTAGTCCTATATTTAGAGTTGATCAGCAATGATATGAAAATAGGTATCTTAAACGACCAAATGCTTCTTCTGATAGTGGTAAAATCGTATATTGCTTTCAACGTCGACAAAAACTGAATAATTTTCTCATAATGATCGCCAACCATTCCAACCTTAAATAAATGTGCATCAGGTAATCCATATTCAATGATGGTTGGTTCTTTTCCTATCTCAATCCATGACACATGATCAGGGATTGAATTCAAGCGACCCAGCTTCAGGATTATTTCGAAATCAAACTCTTGGAAGAGTAGTAGCCATCGGCATATCTCCCCCCCCCAATACAATATTTTTGACCAAGTATTTGAATGTAGAATGATCTGTGAACATCTTAAAGTTTCCTCCTAACAAATAATGAAGAAATTTTTAGAGCGCATACACCATCGCTAGGGCCTTCATGTTTTGTCGTGGTGTAGTTCTGTTTTGCAGATGAAAACTTACGGCTCGTGAAAGTAATCGGGTGNAGAAATTTTTAGAGCGCATACACCATCGCTAGGGCCTTCATGTTTTGTCGTGGTGTAGTTCTGTTTTGCAGATGAAAACTTACGGCTCGTGAAAGTAATCGGGGGGTCAATATCTCCTTCACCAGGTTGTGCCAAAAACACTCCTAATGCAACTGATGATGCATCGACATGGATGTGAAATTCCTTTGTCTAGTATAGAAAGACAAATATTGGTTTTGTGACCATATTCATTTTGAGAGTGTCGAGACTCCCTTAACACTCGTGACTCCATTCGAATTGCACATCATCCTTCAACATCTTCTCCATCGTTGTTTTAATAATTGTGTAACCTCATATGAATTTCCGATAGTATCCCATATGTCCCAATGAAACTCTGAGTTATTTCACATTTTTCGGTGGGGGAAGATTAACAATTAGTGAAATATTAGCTGGATCAACCAACAACCCTTCCTTAAAGACGATGTGCCCCAACAAAATCCCAAATGTCACACAAAATATATACTTCGGCAGATTTAGTGCAATCTGGTGTTGTCGACATCTTTCCAACATTAGTCACAGGTTTGTAATGTGGCCTTTCACTAGTCCATAGACAATCCAGTCATCCATGTATAACACCAAAAATTTCTGATATGAAGTCCTTAAATGCAGCGACTACAATCCTTGAGAATATCGTAGGTGCGTTTTTTAGTACAAACGACATCATTGTGTACTGAAAGCATCCCCATTTCATCACAAAAATTTTCTTATGTTGATCTTCCTTTGCAATCTTTATATGATGATAGCCTAAAAATCCATCTGTGAGTGAACAGACCTCCTGGACACCTACACCTTCTAGAACCTCATCAGTAAATGGTGTGGGGAACGAATTATGAAGACATGCGTCATTTAATTTCTAGAGATTGACACAAATTCGGACTTCACATGTTTTCTTATCTTAAACCACCATCAAATTGATCCATTTGGATTCTCCCATCGGTTCGAAGATCCCAACATCCAACATTCATTCTAGTTCAACCTTATATCACGGGTTCAATCGATACGGATGCTGCTTTACCAGTTTCGTATCTGGTTTTAGAGGAATTTTCATCTCTCCCAAATCTCCTATAATCCCTTTCATTTCAGAGAATTTGGTTGAGAACAAGTCCCAAAACTCATGCAATAGATAAGTAGTCTTCATCATAGTAGCTTCGTTGCAATAATATCCAATATTGGTGAACTTTGGTTCGTCGTTTGTCCCAATGTTGGCCTTCCGAATCTTCAGTGGCTGGTGAACTTCGTCTTTCAGTATCTCTAGTGCTACAATGTCTCGAATTCCTTTAGATTCATGGATATTGATATTTCTTGGGTCATCCCCATCATCATGTCCTCCTGTTACATTGTAACACTCCATCATTGACTACATTATTCGTATCTCATGTGATTCCGCCAAAAATGTAATCGAGGCTATTTACAAGACAACATATTGAATGTGCTGAAGTGCACTATGAATTGTTGGATCAACATCTGCAAAGATGAATGTGTGGCTGAAACAGACCGTCAAGTCTTCCCATGTCATGATCTCCCTTTGGACATCTGCTGATACATACCACTATCACGACATTTCATCCAGTGTGTGTACAAAGGCATGTACCCACTCATCATTCAGTCATGCTACCCATGCGGTCTAACATGCGTCCAAATGATCATTGGGATCATTCCAACCATTGTAATTCTTTACTTAATAGCACTTTGTTTCGCCAAAGTGGAATTCCATTAACCTGCAATACAACAACCACCTGTCAATCAATTTCTTATGTGTCTCCCACCATCGTGTTGGAGTGTCCTTCAGCGCCTCCTCTAATGCCAACAATCTCTGAGGTTCCAATACCTTCTATTCAAACTCATTGATATTGAACTCAGTTAATTTGGGAATCCCTTCGTATGTTGGCAGCTCAACAACCTCTATTGTGACCTAACTGAATGATCGAGTGACTCATCCACACTTCTAAATGGATACTTCATGTAGCTGATTCTCCCAATTTTCCAGTGCATCGTCAGAATCTGATGACATGGAGCTAGAACTTCGCCAACCCAACTCCCCATCTACAGTGCAATGGATGTAGTATTCAGAAATATTGTATGCATGATCCCATCCCCATGTGACCTCCTCCTTTACTGATTCGACATAACTTTTACCTTCACTCAAATCCAATAGGGAAATAACCCAAACGCCGCGGTTCTCAAAGGTCATTACTTTCTTTTTGGATTTCATCACTGCTAGATTGTCATTATCCCACCCTATCCTTAGTAGTGCGGGATATGAGGTACCCTCATCGACAATTTCAATAACATCAAAATATGCATATGTCTTCATTCCTTCTACTTCTGCCAATAAGCGCAGTACTCTCCCAATTGTTGACACTCTGGCCTGATTTTCCAATCACAGTTGTACTGGGGACCAAACCAACTATGGTTTGCCCATTTTCTCCAAAGTGTGCTTTGTCAAAATGTTGAAATTCGAGCCTAAATCCATGTCATAATAACCAATTTGGACATTCATTTGCATTTCTCTTCCAGTTTTCTTCTTATGCAAAAAATTCATAGTGTAATCCTATTGTCCTTTCTCAGGTCGATATAACAGACTTACGATCTCGACTAACACATTAGGGTCCTTTTCTAGCGACAGAAAGCTTTCAAATAAAATTTGCAAAGTTCTAGCCCTCTGTGAAGGTCCTGCTACAAGTGTCGAATCAAAAGCAGGTGGCATTTCATAGATAGCTTGCTTAGTATGCTTACCTGTATGGATTTTGATGATGTCCCTTGTATCAAAGAAAAATTATTTCTCAGTATCAACATTGAATTGCACGTTATTTCAAGCCACCAATGGAATCTACGGGATTATACAATCATCTCCAGTTGTAGTACCTCCTCGAGTTATGACCGCAACATCTGTAGAGTTGTGTTCTAGGTTCCACCAAAATTTTCCCCACAGTCAATCCTTGATTCTAGTGTCGAGGTTGGCTCATAGATTGGTTCACATTCTGGTTTGCATTCTGATCCTAGTTTTGCAACGGAAAAACATTCTTCACTTGCCACTTTGCAATCAGTTGTGGACAATCTTCAGCAGTATGGTATGCAGCTGTACAATAGATACATTGTGACTAAAGGTTTGGGAAGTCTCATTGATAATACCCCAATACTCAGCAATTATAGCATTGCACAAGGCCATGACCTCTTCCTCCTCCTCAACTCAAAACTCCATTTCATCCTCATCGGAATCCTCCTTGTGGTTGGTACTGTGGTTGATTCAACTACTGCTACTGTGGCTGATTTGGATGTGGTTGAAAAAATTGTGGTTGAGTATACTGTGGCTAAGTATATTGCACCTATTGTGGAGCATACTTCACCTAATTATATTGTGGATGTGGCGAAGCAAACTACGGTTGTGTTTGTGCAAGCTTTGGTGGCTGCTGCGATGGCGGCCTCTCTACTGATCACTATTTTTCTCCCTTCATGTAGTATGTATCCATCAGTTTTTCTTGGAGCAAATCACAAGCTCGACAATCCTTTTCATCATGACAAACAAAACGACAAAAATTATAGGAAAAATTTGCAGGTTTCGATACTAAATTTTGGAGGTACACACACTCTTCATTTCGTTGTCCTTGAGTTTGGAAAATGCGACACCATGGCATCCCACCTTGACTTAATGGATTACGGGCACCAAAATGTAAGTATTTTTAGATGTCCAGACATTGATCTTTATGGTGTCCCTCAATGTGACACCGGTTACACCATACTTATTCATGGATGTCCTTTCCTTTATTGATATCTTGCAACTGAATCGTCAGATTCTCCAGTTGCGATTGGATCTTACATCTCCCCAATAGGTGAAGCCTCGAGCTTCATCGTGATTTCTAGAGCAGCGTCTGGATGTGTGGTACTAATGTTGCAATGAACCATTCCTTGTGTTGTACATCACTTATTCCAAATATTACCTTGACCATCAGTGTTTTGAATCGCTAATCAAAATCCAATACCGATTCATTCGAGTATTGCTTGATTTCCTTCAATTTAATAATGTATTGTGCTTTAGATTTGGGTTTCTGAAATTCCTCAATCAATCCAGTCCTGATCTGTGCTAATGTGTTCTATGGATTCCCTGTAGGAACCTGTATAAATTTCATGTACCAATCTAATGCATGAGGTCAAAAAGTTGTCGCAAGCTGTCCCTTTTTAATGTCTTTGTCTTGGACTTGTTTCATTGTCCATACCACTTCGCAGAGAAACCAATATTGTTCAATATATTCGGTCTTGTTCCCATGGAATAGAGGTAATTTCACATCGTCACCTACCATCCTGTGACTCCTTCTAGTATTCACTGATCCACTACTATTACATTGGTGATGACGCACTAGGAATTCTTGAGATTATATGGTGTTTCTTCCTGAATGTGGTGCAGTGCACAAAGGTGTAGGTACATTGTTGCTTTGGGTTGGTCCTTCCTTGGGCTTGGGCATAGCCTAATAGTATCTTTCTTTGTTGTAGGGTCGCTTACTCCCTTGTGATCTTCTCTCATAGTTCCTTGTTTCGGTCGCACCAAGACTCTCCTCAGTCCTCTACCTCTTCTCTTGTCGAAACCTCACCCACTTCGCAAAATACCACACTCTTCCTTGAATTTCCTCACAGTTTCGTCATAACTCCCATCCATCTACCCTGTATCATTTCATCCAACCCTCATCTCCACAGTACCCATAACCTCTACACACTAGATATTTACTCGTCGAAGTTCATTTTTAATATACCCTTTCCACAAATGAGCATCTTAATCCATAATTTAAAATAAAATAGAAACCTACCTCTTGATCCTTGGAAGAATTCCCTTTCCGCGTCACTGTAATATTTGACTGTGTCGACTTCGAAATCAGTGATATATCCTTCCAAAATTTTGTCGAGCCACACTTCAATAGCCCTTGATTCCCTATTGTCTACCTGTTTTAGTCGTTGGATTAGCTCAGGGGTCCAACATGTAGGTTCACCTCCTTCGAAGTTCCTTTTTTTGGTAGGTCAACTGCGCCAACCACTAGTACAAGATAATCAAGAATTCAACGTAGAAACATTCGTGGAAATACAAATAGATATACCTTCCCAACCACTCTTATGTAGACAATCTGGAACGCTGGTTCTCCTCTGCTCCAAATTCTCGATCCTTTTGATCAAACCAGTCCTGGATCTCTGGCTTCGTTGGATACATATCCTCCTCATCCTCGCACTATGGTCCCGAGAATGAAACCATTTGTTGACACAGATATGTCGATAGGGTTTCAGACTCTGTCGACACCCCTCTTTGATGTGACTCCCTAAACACCAACCTGGATAGGTCTTACCCTACCCAACAACACCTGCGAAGCAGATGTAGTCTCACCCAAGATGCTTAAGGGAGGGCTGCAGGAACCACATTTCCGCAGTAAAGTGGAGGACTTGCACACTTATTTTCTCTATGTCGTGGTGTTAACCAAAGATCCAGATGAGGATTTTAGCATCAATCATTCATATTCACTTGCATCAAAACCATTCGCATCAGATCACATCATTTTATTCATTCCACAAAGAGATTGACAAGTATGGAGACATTTATCATGCAAAGGAATCTCATCATTTGTAAATCATATCACAACATGTAGTTGACCGAATCACATCATTTAAACCATAAAAAAAACAAACATAAGATCATAGACCAAGATACATAGTTCCCAACATCATGTTCCCACGTTATATTACTTCCCGGGTCAAAACATGTTCCCAAAATACATCTCCAGGTTGATAACCTCAGCAGAACAGTTCGCAAGACATAACATAAGATGTTGAAAACACAATCTCTTCAACAATCGATTACTCGCTTGTTTGATTTCATATCCTTCTACTACACTCCTAATTATTTATATAGGCTTATGCCTTTACAAAATGGTCAACATACGACCAACTATCTAACTGAATTGGACCAAAAATTACAAAATTACAACCAAGCCAACCCTTGTCGACTTATTTTCCTTGCGCAGTCTTCCTTGTTTTTCGTCTCTTCCGCACCATGTGCATCCATACCACCTACCAACAATAAGTAAGCTAAGCTTGGTTGCATATATATGAAATTTTGTATCTCATTGCTTAGGCATGCATTTATTTATTTCCTTCGAGCATTCATTAGTTAATAAAGATAACCTTATTGGATCATTACCTGTATTCTTTCTCTTCCATCTATTAGTAATTGTATTACTATTTCATTTAGCTCCTAGATCCATTGGTTCAAAATCTCGCAGTTTGGTGTTGGTATTTTATCATCAACAAGTAAAAACTCTAACTACTCGAGGGTTGTGTAATTTCATGTAGTCAATCAAATGGAAATAAAAAAACTAAACTAAACTAACAAAATCCTTTAACATGCAACATGCAATATAAATGTGAAGAAAACAAGTGGAAAAGACGACAAAACAACACACGTAAGCAATATAACACAAATAATAGGGTGACATAGAGACACCTTGGTGTTAGTTGTAAAAGGTAATGGACCCATGTAGTTGACCCAAGGGAGGGCTCTTCTTCTCTTTTGTGCCCAAATTCCAACCAAGTGATGTAGTAGATGGATTCCAAATGATGAAAGGAAAAAGTATAATGGTTCTCTCACTTTCAACAAGAAATCCAACAACATGGCCTTGCAATTGTGGATGGATGGAGTGACCTTGAGGGTTATATTTATAGGAAATAATATGGATAATACAAATATCCAATATAAATAGTCCCCTTTTCATTAATTATTTAGTGGGGAAGAAAGGTTTCAAAGACCAAATCAAATGTTATTTTAGGCAATAACGGTAAGGTACTATCCACTTTAAGACACTAAACCTTTTTGGGAGGCGCACATCAATTAAGAGTAACTGAGTTATTATGGGTTTGGGAACTTGTGATTTTTAAGGCTATTAAGAGGGATTTGCTATCATATAATTTAAAGAAAAACTCGTGCGGACCAAACTTTGACTTGCTAAGGTCCTATCTTGATGGAAATGGGGTTAATAATGATTAGAATGATGTGTAAGGGTGATGATACTCGTAAAAAAACAGGCGAGAAAAATTAATATCTTAATATGAAGGAGGTTTAATTACTTTGAGAATTTCTTCCTTACTAATTAAGTTATAAATTAATTGAAAAAATTAGTTATATTTATTAATTAAAAAAATGAATTTTATTTTATTTTTTAAAACTCAATTTATCAATAAAGTTAAAATCTTTAGAATACTAGAATAGTTACCTACCACATAATCATCAAATATTATAATTATATTATATTACAATTACATAAATGAAAGATTATTACACAAATATGGTTGTTAACTAATTGAAAACACACAACGCTATCTGTCTACTCCCATTAGTGCCCTCCTGCCTTTCTGGATTACACACCTCTTGTGCTATTCAGATCCTAAGAGAACATCAGATGAACTTTGGATGAATCTCAGACAATAGAGAGCTAGGAGAAAGAAAACTTTGTTTTATTAAGAAAGCCTGATAGAAATTTACATAATGATTACATAGGAAAGATCTAAAGAGATCCAGCATACAGATTCTTTGACAGACTAGGGAACCCAAAGGTGCCGAAGCTACCTTCTGCTCATTTCCCACACTCAGACATGGGAACTCAAAGGCACCGAAGCTACCTTCTGCTCATTTCCCACACTCAAATTCTAACTTATTTGCAGAGCTCTAACCTCCAAACTCCGATGATCCAAATGACTTACTTTGCCCCTTATTTATAGGAAATTCGGGGGACAAGTAGAATCCTACTTTTCAGAGTGTCGAGACATGTATTTCCTTGAGAGGAATAAAGCTAGTACTGGCTTTTCCATAGATTCTCTGTAATGTGGGTCAAACCGCACCAAAAGTCGAAGAAGTCCTTCGACTTACAGAGATTAGTCCAGAAATCTTATGAACAAAGTGGAGATTTTAAAGAATCAAATCCCATGGAAAAGTTATTGAGAAGACTAAAGGTTACATAGTGGAGATTTTTACAGAATCCCACGAAAATTGTCAGACACCATAGTTAGTCTGAAAGACATTAATCAGAGTACATTGAACCATATTGGTTATCATAATACAATGTGTCCCACATTTTGGTGTATATTTGGTGGATAATAATAGGTTGTCCTTGTAAATTATGCACCTTAATCTTCATACATACTAACCATTGATGATGGTTACTCAAAAAGCAACCAAACACTTGTTTTTCATCCATGACTTTGGATTCTTGCAGATCACTTATTTTATTAAGTCCAACACCATGTCCTTCATATTAGCTTTCAATGATATATGGGTCCACTATGCTTCGATTGATGCCAAATTTTTTCCACCAATTGAAGAACCAATCAGGCATATCAAACAGTAGAGCTATTCTAACAGATCCGAACTTGAGAAGGGAGACATATGTCCTGTCAGAATTGTCCTTGCATAAATAGTCCCACCACATTTGTTTGTATTCTAAATAATTGTAAGGAGTGCCAGGAAAGAATCAGTCTGCATGTCCTGTTGGCCACCATTCAAGATTTCATGGACGATTTAAGCAGTAGTATTGATTTTCTATCGCGGGAGCGACAAAAAAAAATTTCCAAATAGATTCAACATCATGAAAAGTATATATCAATGCTTGTGATGCATCTACAGCTTTTCTAAGTGCTCTGTAATACATCAAACTTGGAATAGCACTTGTGGAAGTGGGCCTTCGTCGAATCTCTGGTACAAGCCTTGGGAGTAGAGAACATGGCTGCAAGTTCCTATCAATCACTTGAGTGCTTCGTAGCTGCCAGGTTGGTCTCCATTGTTATTTGTATTTGGTCCAGCTCATACATTCTAGAATTTCTCTAGTTTCTTCCTGATTGTTTTTCCACTCACTGACTATGATTAAATAGGAAACAGGTTAATTTGATATTTTTTTTTCTGCAGTCTGTAAGAGATTTTCTCTGCTCAAAAAATCAGGCAAACAATTTTCGAAACGTTTAATATGTTCAATATCAAATTCAAAGTTTGAAAACAAAGCTTGCCATCTTGCGAACTTGGCCTCACTGGCCTTTTTAACTTCTTTGTTCAAGACTTTGTTCATGGTAGCAGCATCTGTTCTTAAAACAAACTTTTTTTTAATCATAAAAATTTCAAATTTTTGCACAGCATTTAGTGCAGCCTTGATTTCTTTGTCTAATGCAGCATAGTTTTTCTTTGCATCCTGCCAAACCCCTGAAGCAAATTGTAAAATTTCTTCTTACTTCTTTTTATTTTCTTTGATCCTTACTTGCTTAATAATTGCTCCCCGCCCTTCATTACTGGCATTAGTTTCAACAATTTTTGGTAGATCATCATCTTCGACACAGAGAATAGGCAAAGTCTTTACTCTTGCTTTAATCTTTTGCATGACTCTGGTGTGCTCATGGGTCCAGGGAACTGGTTCCTTCTTCAATCTTTCATTCAAAATCTTTCGATCTTTAGCACAGTATTTGTAGAAATGACTGACATAGTTAAGACTACCGAAAAATCTTTGCAGCTGGGTTTTGTCAAGGATTTTGTAAGCAAATTTATCAACAAATTTGACTTCATGTTGTTGCAAGATCAACGTTCCATTGGAGATAACATGCCCTAAAAAATTGATCTTGGTTTGGAATAATTCAAGCTTATTTTTTGATAGGACCAAACCAGCTTCTTTGACAACTTTTAACAAGGTTTCCAGATGTTTAAAATGCTGCTCAATTGAATCTAAAAACACAAGAATATCATCTATATATACAATCATCCATTCAAAGTATGGCTCGAGCACATTATCCATCACCCTCTGGAATTTGGAAGGAGCATTCTTGAGCCCAAATGGTATGACATTCCATTCATAATGTCCTGCGGGAACACTAAATGTTGCTTTGAACTTATATTCCTCTTTAATGGCTACTTGCAAAAATCCAAACTTGAGATCAAACTTTGAGAATATCTTAGCTCCTACAATTCTGTTTACTAGACTCGACTTATGAGGTTTTGAAGGTTTGACCTCCCTTCACCAGTGGCTTCCTCTGACAAATATGAAGCTTAACAATTTCTCGGCTCCAACTGTTTCTTACAAAAACTCCTACACGAACTCTTACATGAACCTTTAAACGGATCAACACTTGTCTACTCCCATTAATGGCCTCTTGCGTTTCGGGATTACAGACATCTTGTGCTATTCAGATCCTAAGAGAACTTCAGATGAACTTTGGATGAATCTCATACAACGGAGTGTGTAAATTGAACCCAGGTGTTAGAACAATTACACTCACAATAATTACCAATTACACATGCAAATTACTCACAAAAGGAGACTGAATATGGAGCAGAACACTAATCTGTATTGAATAAGTGTACAATATCCAACCCTGTGAAGTCATAGGCTGCCACAATAAATAATTACATGAGATATTCAAATGCATGAGGATGCCATTCGAATTTGGTCAAAAGCAGGCTTACTAAATCTAAGCAAATCCCCCATAGGTGCATAAAGCAGTTTCCAAAACTGTCTAGGAGCTCACGAATTGGAAAAATCAATTAGGCAAGCTAATAAGTGGTGGAAGGACAACTCATACATGCTTTTCATAGGAGAAAAGAGTGGAGGATGTTGAGGACAAAAACCAAGTTAACTTCACCTAGTCAAACTTTCCCAATTGCCTTAAAACTTAGAAAAAGCAGACATGCACTAGGGAGGCTAGGAATAAAGCAGATTTGATTCCAAGAGGTTTCCCAAGTGCTCCATGACTCAAATTTAGCAAGTTTGACCACTATGGATGTGTGGAGGACAACTTGCATAAGGTGGAATATGGAAACTAGGCAAATAAGACAAAAATTGGATTAATTAATGTCTAAGGTAGCTAACTATGGGTTCATTATTCTAGCATAGAGAGCCAAGAGAAAGAAAATTTTATTTTATTAAGAGCACCTAATAGGAAATTACATAGTGATTACATAGGATAGATCTGAAGAGATCCACCATACAGAGTCTTTGACAGACTAGGGAACCCAAAGGTCCAAAGCTACCTTCTGCTCATTTCCCACACTCAGACTTGGGAACTCAAAGGCACCGAAGCTACCTTCTGCTCATTTCCCACACTCAAATTCTAACTTACCTGCAAAGCTCTAACCTCCAAAATCTGATGATCCAAACGACTTACTTCACCTCTTATTTATAGGAAATTCGGGGGACAAGTAGAATCCTACTTTTCAAAGTGTTGAGACATGTATGCCCTTGACAGGAATAAAGCTAGTACTGGCTTTTCTGTAGATTCTCTGTAATATGGGTCAAACCGTACCAAAATTCGAAGAAGTCCTTCGAGTTATAGAGATTCGTCTGGAAAGCTTATGAACAAAGTGGAGATTTTAAAGAATCAAATCCCACAGAAAACTTATTGAGAAGACTAAAGGTTACACAGTGGATATTTTTACAGAATCCCACGAAAACTATCAGACACCATAGTCGGTCTGAAAGACATTAATCAGAGTACATTGAACCATACTGGCTATCATAATACAATGTGTCCCACATTTTGGTGTATATTTGGCGGATAATAATAGGTTGTCCTTGTAAATTCTGCACCTTAATCTTCATACGTACTAACCATTGATGATGGTTACTCAAAAAGCAACCAAACACTTGTTTTTAATCCATGACTTTGGATTCTTGCAGATCTCTTATTTTATTAAGTCCAACACCTTGTCCTTCATATTCGCTTTCACTGATATATGGGTCCACTGCGCTTCGGTTGATGCCAAATTTTTTCCACTAATTGAAGAACCAATCAGGGATATCAAACTGTAGAGCTATTCTAAAAGATCTGAACTTGAGAAGCGAGACATATGTCCTGTCAGAATTGTCCTTGCATAAAAAGTCCCACCATATCTGTTTGTATTCTAAATAATTGTAAGGAGTGCCAGGAAAGATTTGGTTTGCATGTCCTGTTGGCCACCATTCAAGATTTCATGGACGATTTATGCAGTAGTACTGATTTTCTATCGCGAGAGTGACAGAAAATTTTTGACAAATAGATTCGACATCATGAAAAGTATATATCAATGCTTGTGATGCATCTGCATCTTTTCTAAGTGCTCTGTCATACATCAAACTTGGAATAGCACTTGTGGAAGTGGGCCTTCTTCGAATCTCTAGTACAAGCCTTGGGAGTAGAGAACATGGCTACAGGTTCCTATCAATCACTTGAGTGCTTCATAGCGGCCAGGTTGGTCTCCATTGTTGTTTGTATTCGGTCCAGCTCATGCTTTCTGGAATTTCTCTGGTTTCTTCCTGATTGTTTTTCCACTCACTGACTATGATTAAACAGGAGGCAGGTTCATTTGATATTTGTTTTTCTACAGTCTATAAGAGATTTTCTCTGCTCAAAAAATCAGTCAAACAATTTTCAGAACCTTTAATATGTTCAATATCAAATTCAAAGTTTGAAAACAAAGATTTCCATCTTGTGAGCTTGGCCTCACTAGCCTTTTTAACTTCTTTGTTCAAAACTTTGTTCATGGCAGCAGCATCTGTTCTTAAAACAAACTTTTTGTTAATCAGAAAAATTTCAAATTTTTGCACAGCATTTAGTGCAACCTTGATTTCTTTGTCTAATGCAGCATACCTTTTGTCTGGATCCTGCCAAACCCCTGAAGCAATTGTAAAATTTCTTCTGACTTCTTTTTATTTTCTTTGATCCTTACTTGCTTAAGAAGTACTCCCTACCTTTCATTACTGGCATCAGTTTCAACAATTTTTGGCAGATCATCATCTACAACATAGAGAATAGGCAAAGTCTTTACTCTTGCTTTGATTTTTTGCATGACTCTGGTGTGCTCATGGGTCCAGGGAACTAGTTCCTTCTTCAATCTTTCGATCTTTAGCACAGTCTTTGTAGACTACCAAAAAATATTTGTAGCTGGGTTTTGTCAAGGATTTTGTCAAAAAATTTATCAACAAATTCGACTGCATGTTGTTGCAATATCAACGTTCCATTGGAGATAACATGCCCTAAAAACTTGATCTTGGTTTGGAATAATTCAAGCTTATTTTTTGATAGGACCAAACCGGCTTCTTTAACAACTTTTAACAAGGTTTCCAGATGTTTAAAATGCTGCTTAATTGAATCTGAAAACACAAGAATATCATCTATATATACAATCATCCAATCAAAGTATGGCTTCAGCACATTATCCATCACCCTCTGGAATTTGGAAGGAGCATTCTTGAGCCCAAATGGCATGACATTCCATTCATAATGTCCTGCAGGAACACTAAAGGTTGTTTTGAACTTATCTTCCTATTTAATGGCTACTTGCCAACATCCAGACTTGAGATCAAACCTTGAGAATATCTTAGCTCCTGCAATTCTGTTTACTAGACTCGACTTATGAGGTTTTGAAGGTTTGATCTCCCTTCGCCAGCAGCTTCCTTCGACGAAGACGAAGCTTAACAATTTATCGGCTCCAACTGTTTCTTACACAAACTCCTACATGAACTCTTACATGAACCTTCAAACGGATCAACACTTGTCTACTCCCATTAGTGGCCTCCTGCCTTTCAGGATTATAGACCTCTTGTGCTATTCAGATCCTAAGAGAACTTCATATGAACTTTGGATGAATCTTAGACAACATAGAGCCAAGAGAAAGAAAACTTTATTTTATTAATAATGCCTGATAGCAATTTACATAATGATTACATAGGATATATTCGAAGAAATCCAGCATACAGATTCTTTGACGGACTACGAAACCCAAAGGTGTCGAAGCTACCTTCTGCTCATTTCCCACACTCAAATTCTAACTTACTTGCAGAGCTCTAACCTCCAAAATCTGATGATCCTAATGACTTACTTTGCCCCTTATTTATAGGAAATTCAGGGGACAAGTAGAATCCTACTTTTCAGAGTGTCGAGACATGTATGTCCTTGACAGGAATAAAGCTAGTACTGGCTTTTCCGTAGATTCTCTGTAATGTGGGTCAAACCACACCAAAAGTCGAATAAGTCCTTCAAGTTACAGAGATTCATCCGGAAAGCTTATAAACAAAGTGGAGATTTTAAAGAATGAAATCCCACAGAAAACTTATTGAGAAGACTAAAGGTTACACAGTGGATATTTTTACAGAATCCACAGAAAACTGTCAGACACCATAGTCAGTCTGAAAGACATTATTCAGAGTACATTGAACCATACTGGTTATCATAATACAATGTGTCCCACATTTTAGTGTATATTTGGTGGATAATAATAGGTTGTCCTTGTAAATTCTGCACCTTAATCTTCATACGTACTAACCATTGATGATGGTTACTCAAAAAGCAACCAAACACTTGTTTTCATCCATGACTTCAGATTCTTGCAGATCTCTTATTTTATTAATTCCAACACCATGTCCTTCATATTCGCTTTCAATGATATATGGGTCCACCACGCTTCAGTTGATGCCAAATGTTTTCCATCAATTGAGGAACCAATCAGGGATATCAAACTATAGAGCTGTTCTAATAGATCTGAACTTGAGAAGGGAGACATATGTCCTGTTAGAATTGTCCTTGCATAAAAGTTCCCACCACATCTATTTGTATTCTGAATAATTGTAAGGAGTGCCAAGAAAGATTCGGTCTGCATGTCCTGTTGGCCACCATTCAAGATTTCATCGACGATTTATGCAGTAGTACTGATTTTTTATCGCGGGAGCGACAGAAAATTTTTGCCAAATATATTCAACATCATGAAAAGTATATATCAATGCTTGTGATGCATCTACAGCTTTTCTAAGTTCTCTGTCATACATTAAACTTGGAATAGCACTTGTGGAAGTGGGCCTTGGTCGAATCTCTGGTACAAGCCTTCGGAGTAGAGAACATGGCTGCAGGTTCCTATCAATTACTTGAGTGCTTCATAGCTACCAGGTTGGTCTCCATTGTTGTTTGTATTTGGTCCAGCTCATGCTTTTTGGAATTTCTTTGGTTTCTTCCTGATTGTTTTTCCACTCATCGACTATGATTAAATAGGAGGCAGGTTCATTTGATATTTGTTTTTCTGCAGTCTGTAAGAGATTTTCTCTGCTCAAAAAATCAGGCAAACAATTTTCAGAACCTTTACTATGTTCAATATCAAATTCAAAGCTTGAAAACAAAGCTTGCCATCTTGCGAACTTGGCCTCACTTGCCTTTCTAACTTCTTTGTTCAAGAATTTGTTCATGGCAGCAGCATCTATTCTTAAAACAAACTTTTTGTTAATCAGAAAAATTTCAAATTTTTTGCATAGCATTTAGTGCAGCCTTGATTTGTTTGTCTAATGCAGCATAGTTTTTCTCTACATCCTGCCAAACCCCTGAAGCAAATTGTAAAATTTCTTTTGACTTCTTTTTATTTTCTTTGATCCTTATTTCTTAAGAATTGCTCCCCACCCTTCATTACAGGCATTAGTTTCAACAATTTTTGGTAGATCATCATCTGCGACATAGAGAATAGGCAAAGTCTTTACTCTTGCTTTGATTTTTTGCACGACTCTGGTGTGCTCATGGGTCCAGGGAACTCATTCTTTCTTCAATCTTTCATTCAAAATCTTTCGATCTTTAGCACAGTCTTTGTAGAAATGACTAACATAGTTTAGACTACCAAAAAATCTTTTTAGATGGGTTTTTTCAAGGATTTTGTCCAGAAACGTATTAGCAAATTTGAGTGCATGTTGTTGCAAGATCAACATTCCATTGGAGATAACATGCCCTAAAAACTTGATCTTGGTTTGGAATAATTCAAGCTTCTTTTTTGATAGGACCAAACCAGCTTCTTTGACAACTTTTAAGAAGGTTTCCAAATGTTTAAAATGCTGCTCAATTGAATCTGAAAACACAAGAATATCATCTATATATACAATCATCCAATCAAAGTATGGCTTGAGCACATTATCCATCACCCTCTGGAATTTGGAAGGATCATTCTTGAGCCCAAATGGCATGACATTCCATTCATAATGTCCTGCAAGAACACTAAAGGTTGTTTTGAACTTATCTTCCTCTTTATCGGTGACTTGCCAAAATCCAAACTTGAGACCAAACTTTGAGAATATCTTAGCTCCTGCAATTCTATTCAATAGACTCAACTTATGAGGTTTTGAAGGTTTGATCTCCCTTTGCCAGCGGCTTCCTTCGATGAAGACGAAGCTTAACAATTTCTCAGCTCCAACTATTTCTTACACAAACTCCTACATGAACTCTTACATGAACCTTCAAATGGATCAACACTTGTATACTCCCATTAGTGGCCTCCTGCCTTTCAGGATTACAGACCTCTTGTGCTATTTAGATCCTAAGAGAACTTTAGATTAACTTTGGATGAATCTCAGACAACAGAGAGCCAAGAGAAAGAAAACTTTATTTTATTAAGAACGCATGATAGCAATTTACATAATGATTGCATAGGATAGATCTGAAGAGATCCAGCATACAGATTCTTTGACAGACGAGGGAACCCAAAGGTGTCGAAGCTACCTTCTGCTCATTTCCCACACTCAGACTTGGGAACTCAAAGCTGCCGAAGCTACCTTCTGCTCATTTCCCACACTCAAATTCTAACTTACTTGCAGATCTCTAAGCTCCAAAATCCGATGATCCAAATGACTTACTTCGCCCCTTATCTATAGGAAATTCGGGGGACAAGTAGAATCCTACTTTTCAGAGTGTCAAGACATGTATGTCATTGACAGGAATAAAGCTAGTACCGGATTTTCCGTAGATTCTCTCTAATGTGGGCAAACCACACCAAAAATCGAAGAAGTCCTTCGAGCTACAGATATTCGTCCGGAAAAATTATGAACAAAGTGGAGATTTTAAAGAATCAAATCCCACGAAAAACTTATTGAGAAGACTAAAGGTTACACAGTGGATATTTTTATAGAATCTCACGAAAACTATTAGACACCATAGTCGATCTGAAAGACATTAATCAGAGTACATTGAACCATATTGGTTATCATAATACAATATGTCCCACATTTTGGTGTATATTTGGCAGATAATAATAGGTTTTCCTTGTAAATTATGCACCTTAATCTCCATACGTACTAACGATTGATGATGGTTACTCAAAAAGAAACCAAACACTTGTTTTTCATCAATGACTTCAGATTCTTGTAGATCTATTATTTTATGAAGTCCAACACCATGTCCTTCATATTCACTTTCAATGATATATGGGTCCACTGTGCTTTGGTTGATGCCAAATGTTTTCCACCAATTGAAGAACCAATCAGGGATATCAAACTGTAGAGCTTTTCTAACAGATCCAAACTTGAGAAGGGAGACATATGTCCTGTTATAGTTGTCCTTGCATAAAAATTCCCACCACATCTGTTTGTATTTTGAATAATTATAAGGAGTGCCAAGAAAGATTCCGTCTGCATGTCCTGTTGGTCACGATTCAAGATTTCGTGGACGATTTATGCAATAGTACTGTTTTTCTATCGCGGGAGCGATAGAAAATTTTTTCCAAATAGATTCAACATCATGAAAAGTATATATCAATGCTTGTGATGCATCTGCAGCTTTTCTAAGTGCTCTGTCATACATCAAACTTGGAATAGCACTTGTGTAAGTAGGCCTTCGTCGAATCTCTGGTACAAGCCTTGGGAGTAGACAACATGGCTGCAGGTTCCTATCAATCACTTGAGTGGTTTGTAGCTGCCAGGTTGGTCTCCATTGTTGTTTGTATTTGGTCCAGCTCATGCTTTCTGGAATTTCTCTGGTTTCTTCCTGATTGTTTTTCCACTCACTGACTATGATTAAACAGGAGGCAAGTTCATTTGATATTTGTTTTTCTACAGTCTATAAGATATTTTCTCTGCTCAAAAAATCAGTCAAACAATTTTCAGAAACTTTAATATGTTCAATATCAAATTCAAAGTTTGAAAACAAAGCTTGCCATCTTTCTAACTTGGCCTCACTAGCCTTTTTAACTTCTTTGTTCAAGACTTTGTTCATGGCAGCAGCATCTGTTCTTAAAACAAACTTTTTATTAATCAGAAAATTTTCAAATTTTTGCACAGCATTTAGTGCAGCCTTGATTTCTTTGTCTAATGCAGCATACTTTTTCTCTGCATCCTGCCAAACCCCTGAAGCAAATTGTAAAATTTATTCTGACTTCTTTTTATTTTCTTTCATCCCTACTTGCTTAAGAAATTCTCCCCACCCTTCATTACTGGCATCAGTTTCAACATTTTTTGGCAAATCATCATCTGCAACATAGAGAATAGGCAGACTCTTTACTCTTGCTTTGATTTTTTGCATGGCTCTGGTGTGCTCATGGGTCCAGGGAACTAGTTCCTTCTTCAATCTTTCATTCAAAATCTTTCGATCTTTAGCACAGTCTTTGTAGAAATGACTAACATAGTTCAGACTACCAAAAAATCTTTTTAGCTGGGTTTTGTCAAGGATTTTGTCCAGAAACTTATTAGCAAATTTGAGTGCATGTTGTTGCAAGATCAACATTCCATTGGAGATAACATGCCCTAAAAACTTGATCTTGGTTTGGAATAATTCAAGCTTCTTTTTTGATAGGACCAAACCGGCTTCTTTGACAACTTTTAAGAAGGTTGCCAGATGTTTAAAATGCTGCTCAATTGAATCTGAAAACACAAGAATATCATCTATATATACAATCATCCAATCAAAGTATGGCTTGAGCACATTATCCATCACCCTCTGGAATTTGGAAGGAGCATTCTTGAGCCCAAATGGCATGACATTCCATTCATAATGTCCTGCAGGAACACTAAAGGTTGTTTCGAACTTATCTTCCTCTTTATCGGCGACTTGCCAAAATCCAAACTTGAGACCAAACTTTGAGAATATCTTAGCTCCTGCAATTTTGTTCAATAGACTCAACTTATGAGGTTTTGAAGGTTTGATCTCCCTTCGCCAGCGGCTTCCTTCGACGAAGACGAAGCTTAACAATTTCTCGGCTCCAACTGTTTCTTACACAAACTCCTACACGAACTCTTACATGAACCTTCAAACGGATCAACACTTGAATACTCCCATTAGTGGCCTCCTGCCTTTCAGGATTACAGACCTCTTGTGCTATTCAGATCCTAAGAGAACTTCAGATGAACTTTGGATGAATCTCAGACAACAGAGAGCCAAGAGAAAGAAAACTTTATTTTATTAAGAACGCATGATAGCAATTTACATAATGATTACATAGGATAGATTGAAGAGATCCATCATACAGATTCTTTGACAGACGAGGGAACCCAAAGGTGTCGAAGCTAACTTCTGCTCATTTCCCACACTCAGACTTGGGAACTCAAAGCTGCCGAAGCTACCTTCTGCTCATTTCCCACACTCAAATTCTAACTTACTTGCAGATCTCTAAGCTCCAAAATCCGATGATCCAAATGACTTACTTCGCCCCTTATCTATAGGAAATTCGGGGGACAAGTAGAATGCTACTTTTCAGAGTGTCAAGACATGTATGTCCTTGACAGGAATAAAGCTAGTACCGGATTTTCCGTAGATTCTCTCTAATGTGGGCAAACCACACCAAAAATCGAAGAAGTCCTTCGAGCTACAGAGATTCGTCCGGAAAAATTATGAACAAAGTGGAGATTTTAAAGAATCAAATCCCACGAAAAACTTTTTGAGAAGACTAAAGGTTACACAGTGGATATTTTTATAGAATCTCACGAAAACTATTAGACACCATAGTCGATCTGAAAGACATTAATCAGAGTACATTGAACCATACTGGTTATCATAATACAATCTGTCCCACATTTTGGTGTATATTTGGCAGATAATAAAAGGCTTTCCTTGTAAATTATGCACCTTAATCTTCATACGTACTAACCATTGATGATGGTTACTCAAAAAGCAACCAAACACCTGTTTTTCATCAATGTCTTCAGATTCTTGTAGATCTATTATTTTATGAAGTCCAACACCATGTCCTTCATATTCACTTTCAATGATATATGGGTCCACTGTGCTTTGGTTGATGCCAAATGTTTTCCACAAATTGAAGAACCAATCAGGGATATCAAACTGTAGAGCTTTTCTAACAGATCCAAACTTGAGAAGGGAGACATATGTCCTGTTATAATTGTCCTTGCATAAAAATTCCCACCACATCTGTTTGTATTTTGAATAATTATAAGGAGTGCCAAGAAAGATTCCGTCTGCATGTCATGTTGGTCACGATTCAAGATTTCGTGGACGATTTATGCAATAGTACTGTTTTTCTATCGCGAGAGCGATAGAAAAATTTTTCCAAATAGATTCAACATCATGAAAAGTATATATCAATGCTTGTGATGCATCTGCAGCTTTTCTAAGTGCTCTGTCATACATCAAACTTGGAATAGCACTTGTGGAAGTAGGCCTTCGTCAAATCTCTGGTACAAGCCTTGGGAGTAGACAACATGGCTGCAGGTTCCTATCAATCACTTGAGTGGTTTGTAGCTGCCAGGTTGGTCTCCATTGTTGTTTGTATTCGGTCCAGCTCATGCTTTCTAGAATTTCTCTGGTTTCTTCCTGATTGTTTTTCCACTCATTGACTATGATTAAACAGGAGGCAGGTTCATTTGATATTTGTTTTTCTACAGTCTATAAGAGATTTTCTCTGCTCAAAAAATCAGTCAAACAATTTTTAGAAACTTTAATATGTTCAATATCAAATTCAAAGTTTGAAAACAAAGCTTGCCATCTTTCTAACTTGGCCTCACTAGCCTTTTTAACTTCTTTGTTCAAGACTTTGTTCATGGCAGCAGCATCTGTTCTTAAAACAAACTTTTTATTAATCAGAAAATTTTCAAATTTTTGCACAGCATTTAGTGCAGCCTTGATTTCTTTGTCTAATGCAGCATACTTTTTCTCTGCATCCTGCCAAACCCCTGAAGCAAATTGTAAAATTTATTCTGACTTCTTTTTATTTTCTTTCATCCCTACTTGCTTAAGAAATTCTCCCCACCCTTCATTACTGGCATCAGTTTCAACATTTTTTGGCAAATCATCATCTGCAACATAGAGAATAGGCAGACTCTTTACTCTTGCTTTGATTTTTTGCATGGCTCTGGTGTGCTCATGGGTCCAGGGAACTGGTTCCTTTTTCAATCTTTCATTCAAAATCTTTCGATCTTTAGCACAGTCTTTATAGAAATGACTAACATAGTTCAGACTACCAAAAAATCTTTTTAGCTGGGTTTTGTCAAGGATTTTGTCCAGAAACTTATTAGCAAATTTGAGTGCATGTTTTTGCAAGATCAACATTCCATTGGAGATAACATGCCCTAAAAACTTGATCTTGGTTTGGAATAATTCAAGCTTCTTTTTTGATAGGACCAAACCGGCTTCTTTGACAACTTTTAAGAAGGTTGCCAGATGTTTAAAATGCTGCTCAATTGAATCTGAAAACACAAGAATATCATCTAAATATACAATCATCCAATCAAAGTATGGCTTGAGCACATTATCCATCACCCTCTGAAATTTGGAAGGAGCATTCTTGAGCCCAAATGGCATGACATTCCATTCATAATGTCCTGCAGGAACACTAAAGGTTGTTTCGAACTTATCTTCCTCTTTATCGGCAACTTGCCAAAATCCAAACTTGAGACCAAACTTTGAGAATATCTTAGCTCCTGCAATTTTGTTCAATAGACTCAACTTATGAGGTTTTGAAGGTTTGATCTCCCTTCACCAGCGGCTTCCTTCGACGAAGACGAAGCTTAACAATTTCTCGACTCCAACTGTTTCTTACACAAACTCCTACACAAACTCTTACATGAACCTTCAAATGGATCAACACTTGAATACTCCCATTAGTGGCCTCCTGCCTTTCAGGATTACATACCTCTTGTGCTATTCAGATCCTAAGAGAACTTCAGATGATTTTTGGATGAATCTTAGGCAACAGAGAGCCAAGAGAAAGAAAATTTTATTTTATTAAGAACGCATGATAGCAATTTACATAATGATTACATAGGATAGATCTGAAGAGATCCATCATACAGATTCTTTGACAGATGAGGGAACCCAAAGGTGTCGAAGCTACCTTCTGCTCATTTCCCACACTCAGACTTGGGAACTCAAAGTCGTCGAAGCTACCTTCTGCTAATTTCCCACACTCAAATTCTAACTTACTTGCAGATCTCTAAGCTCCAAACTCTGATGATCCAAATGACTTACTTCGCCCCTTATCTATAGGAAATTTGGGGGACAAGTAGAATCCTACTTTTCAGAGTGTCGAGACATGTATGTCCTTGACAGGAATAAAGCTAGTACCGGATTTTCCGTAGATTCTCTCTAATGTGGGTCAAACCACACCAAAAATCGAAGAAGTCCTTCGAGCTACAGAGATTCGTCCAAAAAACTTATGAACAAAGTGGAGATTTTAAAGAATCAAATCCCACGAAAAACTTATTGAGAAGACTAAAGGTTACACAGTGGAGATTTTTATAGAATCCCACGAAAACTATTAGACACCATAGTCAATCTGAAAGACATTAATCAGAGTACATTGAACCATACTGGTTATCATAATACAATCTGTCCCACATTTTGGTGTATATTTGGCAGATAATAAAAGGCTTTCCTTGTAAATTATGCACCTTAATCTTCATACGTACTAACCATTGATGATGGTTACTCAAAAAGCAACCAAACACTTGTTTTTCATCAATGACTTCAGATTCTTGTAGATCTATTATTTTATGAAGTCCAACACCATGTCCTTCATATTCACTTTCAATGATATATGGGTCCACTGTGCTTTGGTTGATGCCAAATGTTTTCCACCAATTGAAGAACCAATCAGGGATATCAAACTGTAGAGCTTTTCTAACAAATCCAAACTTGAGAAGGGAGACATATGTCCTGTTATAATTGTCCTTGCATAAAAATTCCCACCACATCTGTTTGTATTTTGAATAATTATAAGGAGTGCCAAGAAAGATTCCGTCTGCATGTCCTGTTGGTCACGATTCAAGATTTCGTGGACGATTTATGCAATAGCACTGTTTTTCTATCGCGGGAGCGATAGAAAATTTTTTCCAAATAGATTCAACATCATGAAAAGTATATATCAATGCTTGTGATGCATCTGCAACTTTTCTAAGTGCTCTGTCATACATCAAACTTGGAATAGCACTTGTGGAAGTAGGCCTTCGTCGAATCTCTGGTACAAGCCTTGGGAGTAGACAACATGGCTACAGGTTCCTATCAATCACTTGAGTGGTTTGTAGCTGCCAGGTTGGTCTCCATTGTTGTTTGTATTCGTTCCAGCTCATGCTTTCTGGAATTTCTCTGGTTTCTTCCTGATTGTTTTTCCACTCACTGACTATGATTAAACAGGAGGAAGGTTCATTTGATATTTGTTTTTCTACAGTCTATAAGAGATTTTCTCTGCTCAAAAAATCAGTCAAACAATTTTCAGAAACTTTAATATGTTCAATATCAAATTCAAAGTTTGAAAACAAAGCTTGCCATCTTTCTAACTTGGCCTCACTAGCCTTTTTAACTTCTTTGTTCAAGACTTTGTTCATGGCAGCAGCATCTATTCTTAAAACAAACTTTTTATTAATCAGAAAATTTTCAAATTTTTGCACAGCATTTAGTGCAGCCTTGATTTCTTTGTCTAATGCAGCATACTTTTTCTCTGCATCCTGCCAAACCCCTGAAGCAAATTGTAAAATTTATTCTGACTTCTTTTTATTTTCTTTCATCCCTACTTGCTTAAGAAATTCTCCCCACCCTTCATTACTGGCATCAGTTTCAACATTTTTTGGCAAATCATCATCTGCAACATAGAGAATAGGCAGACTCTTTACTCTTGCTTTGATTTTTTGCATGGCTCTGGTGTGCTCATGGGTCCAGGGAACTGGTTCCTTCTTCAATCTTTGATTCAAAATCTTTCGATCTTTAGCACAGTCTTTGTAGAAATGACTAACATAGTTTAGACTACCAAAAAATCTTTTTAGCTAGGTTTTGTCAAGGATTTTGTCCAGAAACTTATTAGCAAATTTGAGTGCATGTTGTTGCAAGATCAACATTCCATTGGAGATAACATGCCCTAAAAACTTGATCTTGGTTTGGAATAATTCAAGCTTCTTTTTTTATAGGACCAAACCGGCTTCTTTGACAACTTTTAAGAAGGTTGCCAGATGTTTAAAATGCTGCTCAATTGAATCTGAAAACACAAGAATATCATCTATATATACAATCATCCAATCAAAGTATGGCTTGAGCACATTATCCATCACCCTCTGGAATTTGGAAGGAGCATTCTTGAGCCCAAATGGCACGACATTCCATTCATAATGTCCTGCAGGAACACTAAAGGTTGTTTCGAACTTATCTTCCTCTTTATCGGCGACTTGCCAAAATCCAAACTTGAGACCAAACTTTGAGAATATCTTAGCTCCTGCAATTTTGTTCAATAGACTCAACTTATGAGGTTTTGAAGGTTTGATCTCCCTTCACCAGCGGCTTCGTTCGACGAAGACGAAGCTTAACAATTTCTTGGCTCCAATTGTTTCTTACACAAACTCCTACACGAACTCTTACATGAACCTTCAAACGGATCAACACTTGAATACTCCCATTAGTGGCCTCCTGCCTTTCAGGATTACAGACCTCTTGTGCTATTCAGATCCTAAGAGAACTTCAGATGAACTTTGGATGAATCTCAGACAACAGAGAGCCAAGAGAAAGAAAACTTTATTTTATTAAGAACGCATGATAGCAATTTACATAATGATTACATAGGATAGATCTGAAGAGATCCATCATACAGATTCTTTGACAGATGAGGGAACCCAAAGGTGTCGAAGCTGCCTTCTGCTCATTTCCCACACTCAGACTTGGGAACTCAAAGCCGCCGAAGCTACCTTCTGCTCATTTCCCACACTCAAATTCTAACTTACTTGCAGATCTCTAAGCTCCAAACTCTGATGATCCAAATGACTTACTTCGCCCCTTATCTATAGGAAATTCGGGGGACAAGTAGAATCCTACTTTTCAGAGTGTCGAGACATGTATGTCCTTGACAGGAATAAAGCTAGTACCGGATTTTCCGTAGATTCTCTCTAATGTGGGTCAAACCACACCAAAAATCGAAGAAGTCCTTCGAGCTACAGAGATTCGTCCAGAAAACTTATGAACAAAGTGGAGATTTTAAAGAATCAAATCCCACGAAA
This sequence comes from Pseudotsuga menziesii, assembly GCA_001517045.1. Lineage (NCBI taxonomy): Eukaryota > Viridiplantae > Streptophyta > Pinopsida > Pinales > Pinaceae > Pseudotsuga > Pseudotsuga menziesii. The sequence goes on along the minus strand of LPNX010308957.1, from coordinate 78,859 downwards.
AACTTATTGAGAAGACTAAAGGTTACACAGTGGAGATTTTTATAGAATCCCACGAAAACTATTAGACACCATAGTCGATCTGAAAGACATTAATCAGAGTACATTGAACCATACTGGTTATCATAATACAATATGTCCCACATTTTGGTGTATATTTGGCAGATAATAAAAGGCTTTCCTTGTAAATTATGCACCTTACTCTTCATACGTACTAACCATTGATGATGGTTCCTCAAA
>LPNX010308957.1:0-77852 GCA_001517045.1 Pseudotsuga menziesii | reverse complement strand
CATCTGCAACATAGAGAATAGGCAGACTCTTTACTCTTGCTTTGATTTTTTGCATGGCTCTGGTGTGCTCATGGGTCCAGGGAACTGGTTCCTTCTTCAATATTTCATTCAAAATCTTTCGATCTTTAGCACAGTCTTTGTAGAAATGACTAACATAGTTCAGACTACCCAAAAATCTTTGCAGCTGGGTTTTGTCAAGGATTTTGTCAGGAAATTTATCAACAAATTCGACCTCATGTTGTTGCAAGATCAACATTCCATTGGAGATAACATGCCCTAAAAACTTGATCTTGGTTTGGAATAATTCAAGCTTCTTTTTTGATAGGACCAAACTAGATTCTTTGACAACTTTTAACAAGGTTGTCAGATGTTTAAAATGCTTCTCAATTGAATCTGAAAACACAAGAATACCATCCATATATACAATCAGCCAATCAAAGTATGGCTTGAGCACATTATCCACCACCCTATGGAATTTGGAAGGAGCATTCTTGAGCCCAAATGGCATGACATTCCATTCATAATCTTCTGCAGGAACACTAAAGGTTGTTTTGAACTTATATTCCTCCTTAATGGCTACTTGCCAAAATCCAGACTTGAGATCAAACTTTGAGAATATCTTAGCTCCTGCAATTCTGTTTACTAGACTCGATTTATGAGGGATTGGGTATGTGTCATCTGCAAGAACTTTATTCAGAGGCTTGTAATTCACAAAAAGTCATGGAACACCTCTTATTTGTTTAGAGTGTTTATTTACATAGAACCCATAACAATTCCAAGGACTCTTAGAGTGTCTAATAAGTCCTTTTGATAACAGTCCTTTAATTTCTTCTTCACATAATTTTTGAAAATGGGCATTCATGGGAATTGCTCTATTTTTACAAGGTGTTCCCTCATGTCCTTCTTTATAGGGAAGCTGAATAAAATACTTCGATTTTTTCCAAAATGCAGTTGGGTTTTCAAAACATACCTGAGTCTCAAATTGTTCTTTGAGATGTGAAATTTTTTGTTGAACCTGTGGCAATTTCAATTGGTCTTCTATTCTCATCGTTGCTTTCAAATATTTCAATTATTGGATTTTTTTCTCTTTCTGCTAGATTGTCATGGCAATCTATACCATTGTTGAAATTTGTGGAGAAGAGACAAAAGGGAGGACGACTTTGGTTGCTCGGATAGCTTTTGTAGAACCTTGTCTGATTTTTATATTAGGTAGAGTGATGAATAATGCAAATTTTCTTTCTGGAGTTCTTGCTGAGCCATAAGTTTCAACAGCTGCAAGGAAAGGAGTGCCAAGAATACAGGCAACCGGAATATCTGAGAGGAAAAACTTCATATCCAGACTAATGTTTATGTTTATGTGCTCTTCTTCTGATTTTTCTTCTAAAGGAGCACCTCTTTTAAGTTTCTGGATTTCATCTCGAGCCCATAGATCAACTTTGTATGCATTTTCTTCCAAAATCGACTTTCAAGACCTTGAACTTTGTGTTTCAGATCAGAAACTTCTCTTTTCAAATTATTTAACTCTTTACCTAAATCATTCAATTTGAGAGGTTGTAATCTTTCATTCCTGTTATGCTTTATGGATGATTTGGTATTCTTTTCAAAAGAAGCATCAACATACAGGCTTCTTACCTGAAGACGTTTCATCATGAGATTTTTGTGTCGTTTTCACCATAGTTTTAAGAACAGAGTCAAGGAGGGATGCCTTCATTTCTCCTTTAGGTAATGCTTGGATTTGGGAAAGAATTTGTGCATCTTCTCCTGTGTTGCTTGATGCCATGCAAACTTTTAGTTGGGGCATTTTTCTGTCGACTCCTTCCTCTGTTTCTTCTATGCTTTCATCCATTTTTGATTCTTCTGTAGAGCTGCAAGAACACTGATTTGGGTTTGAACATTGACAGTTCTGAGAAATAAATAGAAATTCATGTTTTAATTCAGACAAATCATCAGTGTCATATTCAAATTTAGAAGTTTCAGGACTAGAACTGAAATTTCCTTGAGCTATATGAACTTCTTCTTACTTAATAAAAGGGCTTCTGGGGCAGGCATCAGTGATGTGCATGTCTGAGCCACATCGGTTGCAATGAATATGGATTCTAGAAGCCATTGCTCTTTTAGTATTTCTGTGAACCTTATTTTGGGAATCTTTTCCCCTTGTCTTTTTTTATGCCTCTCCTTGTGGGCATCTATTTGTGAGGTGTCCTGGTTGCCTACAGAGCCAACAAGTGAGCTTCTTCTTTTCCTGAGCCTTAAAGGTTTTCATCTTTATATCATTTGGAGTATAGTAATGGGTATTAGGAACCCTCTTGTAATGTGCTCTCTTTCAAAACCTATTAGGAGGTTTACCAAACTCATAATTCTTTTGAGTTCTTCGGACACTCTTGATTCTTTTTAATATTTTCTTGGCCTTTATTTTCCTACGAATGAGATCTTCTATTGATAATCCATACTTAGCACATATTGATTTGCTATCAGGGAATCTAGACATTTTTTGAATAGATTTATTTACCTTAGTGCTAGTACATAGGCCAACCAGAGCAGAAGTAATAATAGAGTATATTTCTCCCCAAGTGTAGGTTTCTTAGGGCATTTGAAAAATGCCTTGGGCTTTAAAGTAATCTACATATTTACTGGGGAGAGCAACAAGGTATGCTTGTTTCCAGAGCAGATTTTTTCTATCTGCTACCTCATAGATGCACTACATCCATTCCCTGTTGAAATAATCATAATTAGCCATACTCTTACATTTTGAGTTCATTAAAATAAGAGAATGCTTATCAGATTTTTCGTGCTCTGTTCCACACCAGTGTTCTAGGATCATAGTGGTAAGAGCACCGATCATATTAATTTGTGGCTTTCCAACTTCATGGAAAATTATATCTCCAGCATCATCTCTTAATACTTCCTTTTCCATTTTTTCCACAAGTGCAAGAGATGATTATATTTCCCACCATTTGGCTAGAGTACTAGTAAAACATTGTATAAGACATTTGCATGCTTCTATCTCGCCTTTTCCTTTCATGCACATAATTCTGTATGATACATACATTCTGTCTAACACTTGTATGATTTGTCCTACAGACATATTATCAATGTTCCACTCTAGGTAGCTTTCTTTAGAAAACTGTGGTACTTCAGGTAACTTTTCTTTGCCATACAAATCTGGAGCTGAGGGCCTAGACATGTTCCATGGAATGCTTTCTTTAACAGGAAAATCCCATTTTGGTGCAATCTAGATAACAAGGGCATAATCTGCCTCAATGCTTTCTTGAGGAAAATGGAGGGGAAATTTTTCTTTGATTTTAGACTTTTCTGAATGATAAACACTAGAAATTCCTTCAACTAGTCTAGTAAAAATATTAGAGAGGGGGATTTCTCTATCAGGTTGTTCTTTTGAAGGAAGATCTACTTGGATTTGTCTGATTTGGTACTTGATATCTTCCGTTTTCCCATCAAGTTCAGACAGTTTATGGTTCATTCCGAAATAAGAGTCTTGTAACTCTTCCAGTTTTGCACTCTGATTTTTGACTTCAGAGGCTGTTATTGTGACTTCAGTTCTAATTCCCGAAATATTTAGAGGAAGGGAATTGTTTGAGGAGACTAATTCATTCATGGTGACCTGCAGCTGGTCAATATGTCTCCTATGAGCATAATCATTTGTGACAAATGTATTTGCAGCCATTCCTCTTAAAGAAACATTTGTCCAATTTATTTGTTCTGAAACAACATGTATTCTTCTATCATTGTTACTCATTTGAGATTCTTCTTTATCCAAAACTAGAGGGACATCTTTAGATTGTTCCTCTTCTTCTTCAAGAAGAATACTTTTGAATGGGGGAAAGGTAGAAGTGGATTCTAATTGTTTCCCATCAATGCTTTTCCACTTATGTTTAGGACTTTCTATTCCTTTTCCCTTTTCAGAGTCCATCATTTGGACTAGTTGTTTTTCAAAATATTTTTTCTCCATTCATAGAAGGAAATCCAACAGTCTTGATTATTCATATAGGATTGCCATTCTTTTGCTAAGCTTTGCTTTTGTTCTGCGGGGACTGATGCATTGAATTCTACTGCATCCGGATGAGAAAAGAGATCCCAATTTATCATTCTCTTCATCCAATCTTTATCTACTTGCCATTTTTTGCAGCCTTTTATGAGAGTAAAGAATCTATGCATTTCAAGGATAGAAGGCTTTTGGATATCAGCTGGTAGAGGATTATTGAAATAACAGTCTGGGATGACTGTGTTGGCTTGTTCTATGTATCCTAAACCATACTTGGGCATACCAGGAGGTCTGCAGTAGCTAAATATTTCTTTGATTCCTGGGTCATTAGTTTCCAATGCAGGGATGGAATGTATCATTAAGACATGACCATCATGGGGAAAACTAATATCAGCACATTTGGGATGAGGGCAATATTCTTTGGATAGAGTAGGTGGAGAAAGATTGTTGCGAGGATTATGGTTTTCATGTTGTGTAAATAGGATAGTATTTTCTTCTCTAAAGTAGAACAATTTTGAAGGTTTGATCTCCCTTCACCAGCGGCTTCCTTCGACAAAGATGAAGCTTGACAATTTCTTGGCTCCAACTGTTTCTTACACAAACTCCTACATGAACTCTTACATGAACCTTCAAACGAATCAACACTTGTCTACTCCCATTAGTGGCCTCCTGCCTTTCGGGATTACAGACCTCTTGTGCTATTCAGATCCTAAGAAAACTTTAGATGAACTTTGGATGAATTTCAAGCAATAGAGAGCCAAGAGCAAGAAAAGTTTATTTTATTAAGAATGCTTGATAGCACTTTACATAATGATTACAAAGGATAGATCTGAAGAGAGCTAGCATACAGATTCTTTAACATACTAGGGAACCCAAAGGTGCTGAAGCTACCTTCTGCTCATTTCTCACACTCAGACTTGGGAAATCAAAGGCACTGAAGCTACCTTCTACTCATTTCCCACACTCAAATTCTAACTTACTTGTAGAGATATAACCTCCAAACTCTGATGATCCAAATGAATTACTTCGCAACTTATTTATAGGAAATTCGAGGAACAAGTAGAATCCTACTTTTCAGAGTGTCGAGACATGTATGTCCTTGACAAGTATAAAGCTAGTACTGGATTTTCCATAGTTTTTCTGTAATGTGGGTCAAACCGCACCAAACTTCAAAGAAGTCCTTTGAGTTACAGATATTCGTCAAAAAATCTTATGAACAAAGTGGAGATTTTAAAGAATCAAATCCCACAGAAAACTTATTGAGAAGACTAAAGGTTACGCAGCTAAGATTTTTACGGAATCCCGTGAAAACTATCAGACACCATAGTCGGTCTGAAAGACATTAATCAAAGTACAGTGAACCATACTGGTTATCATAATACAATGTGTCCCACATTTTGGTGTATATTTGGCAGATAATAATAGGTTGTCCTTGTAAATTCTACACCTTAATCTTCATATGTACTAACCATTGATGATGGTTACTCAAAAATCAACCAAACACTTGTTTTTCACCCATGACTTCAGATTCTTGTAGATCTCCTATTTTATTAAGTCCAACACCATGTCCTTCATATTCCCTTTCAATGATATATGGGTCCACTGCTCTTCGGTTGATGCCAAATGTTTTCCACCAATTGAAGAACCAATCAGGGATATCAAACTGTAGAGCTGTTCTAACATATTTGAACTTGAGAAGGGAGACATATGTCTTGTCAGAATTGTCCTTGCATAAAAATTCCCACCACATCTGTTTGTATTCTGAATAATTGTAAGGAGTGCTAGGAAATATTCGGTCTGCATGTCCTGTTGGCCACCATTCAAGATTTCATGGACGATTTATGCAGTAGTACTTATTTTCTATCGCGGGAGTGACAGAAATTTTTTGCCAAATAGATTCAACATCATGAAAAGTATATATCAATTATTGTGATGCATCTACAGCTTTTCTAAGTGCATCAAACTTGGAATAGAACTTGTCGAAGTGGGCCTTTGTCAAATATCTGGTACAAGCCTTGGGAGGAGAGAACATGGCTGCAGGTTCCTATCAATCACTTGAGTGCTTTGTAGCTACCAGTTTGGTCTCCATTGTTGTTTGTATTTGGTACAGCTCATGCTTTCTGGAATTTCTCTGGTTTCTTCCTGATTGTTTTTCCACTCACTGACTATGATTAAACAGGAGGCAGGTTCACTTGATATTTGTTTTTCTACAGTCTATAAGAGATTTTCTCTGCTCAAAAAATCAGGCAAACAATTTTCAGAACCTTTAATATGTTCAATATCAAATTCAAAGTTTGAAAACAAAGCTTGCCATCTTGCGAATTTGGCCTCACTGGCCTTTTTAACTTCTTTGTTCATGGCAGCAACATATGTTCTTAAAACAAACTTTTTGTTAATCAGAAAAATTTCAAATTTTTGCACAGCATTTAGTGCAGCCTTGATTTCTTTGTCTAATGCAACATAGTTTTTCTCTGCATCCTGCCAAACCCCTGAAAAAAATTGTAAAATTTCTTCTGACTTCTTTTTATTTTATTTGATCCTTACTTTCTTAAGAATTGCTCCCCACCCTTCATTACTGGCATCAGTTTCAACAATTTTTGGCAGATCATCATCTGCGACATAGAGAATAGGCAGAGTCTTTACTCTTTCTTTGATTTTTTGCACGGCTCTGGTGTGCTCATGGGTCCAAAGAACTGATTCCTTCTTCAATATTCCATTCAAAATCTTTCAATCTTTAGCACAGTCTTTTTAGAAATGACTGACATAGTTAAGACTACCCAAAAATATTTGCAGCTGGGTTCTGTCAAGGATTTTGTCAGGAAATTTATCAGCAAATTCGACTGCATGTTGTTGCAATATCAACGTTCCATTGGAGATAACATGCCCTAAAAACTTGATCTTGGTTTGGAATAATTCAAGATTCTTTTTTGATAAGACCAAATTGGCTTCTTTGACAACTTTTAACAAGGTTTCCAGATGTTTAAAATGTAGCTCAATTGAATCTGAAAACACAAGAATATTATCTATATATACAATCATCCAAATCAAAGTATGGCTTGAGCACATTATCCATCACCCTCTGGAATTTGGAAGGAGCATTCTTGAGCCCAAATGGCATGACATTCCATTCATAATGTGCTACAGGAACACTAAAGGCTATTTTGAAATTATCTTCCTCTTTAATGGCTACTTGCCAAAATCCAGATTTGAGATCAAACTTTGAGAATATCTTAGCTCCTGCAATTCTGTTTAGTAGACTCAACTTATGAGGGATTGGGTATGTTTCATCTGCAAGAACTTTATTCAGAGGCTTGTAATTCACAACAAGTTGTGGAACACCTCTTATTTGTTCAGAGTGCTTATTTACATATAACCCATAACAATTCCAAGGACTCTTAGAGTGTCTGATAAGTCCTTTTGATAACAGTCCTTTAATTTCTTCTTGACATAATTTTTGAAAATGGGCATTCATGGGAATGGCTCTATTTTTAAAATGTTTTCCCTCATATCCTTCCTTATAGAGAAGTTGAATAAAATACTTAGCTTTTTTCCAAACTGCAGTTGGGTTTTCAGAACATACCTAAGTTTCAAATTGTTCTCTGAGATGTGAAATTTTTTGTTGAACCTATGGAAATTTCAATTGGTCTTCTATTCTCATAGCTGCTTTCAAATATTTCAATTCTTGGATATTTTTCTCTTTCTGCTGGATTGTCATGGCAATCTAGACCATTGTTGAAATTTGTGGAGAAAAGACAAAAGGGAGGACGACTTTGATTTCCCGGATAGCTTTTGCAGAACCTTGTCTGATTTTTATATTAGGTAGAGTGATGAATAATGCAGCTTTTCTTTCTGGAGTTCTTGCTGAGCCATAAGGTTCGACAGCTGCAAAGAAAGGAGTGCCAAGAATACAGGCAACCAGAATATCTGAGAGGAAAAACTTCATATCTAGACAATGTCTCAAAGCACAATGTTTCTTTGGGGATCTCATATCCCAAGGATATTTGAGTATAGCCTACTCCAGTAATAACATGAGAATTTTTTCTCCAACATTTGGCTAGAATAAGATATTTATATAGCATATTTACATCTGCAATAGAGTCAATCATAGCTTTGAGCTTGAAAATTCTATCTTGAATTTTTAAATGTATCAGTACCAAAGGTTTTTGATGCTCAATAGCCAAAACTTTCATAGAATTAAGGCCTTCAAGACTATTAGTATCAAATATACTAATGTTTATGTTTATGTGCTCTTCTTCTGATCTTTCTTTTGAAGGAGTACCTCTTTTAAGTTTCTAGATTTCATCTCGAGCCCACAGATCGACTTTGTATGCATTTTCTTCAAAAAATTGACTTTCAAGACCTTGAACTTTGTGTTTCAGATCAGAAACTTCTATTTTAAAATTATTTAACTCTTTATCTAAATCATTCAATGTGAGAGGCTGTAATCTTTCATTCCTGTTATGCTTTATGAATGATTTGGTATTCTTTTCAAAAGAAGCATCAACAAATACAGGCTTCTTTCCTGAAGATGTTTCATCATGAGATTTTTGTGTCGTCTTCATCATAGTTTTCATAAAAGAGTCAAGGAGGGATGCCTTCATTTCTCCTTCAGGTAATGATAGGATTTGGGCAAGCATTTGTGCATCTTCTCCTGTGTTGCTTGATGCCATGCAAACTTTTAGTTTGGGCATTTTTCTGTCGAGTTCTTCCTCTGTTTCTTCTATGCTTTCATCTGTTTCTGATTCTTCTATAGAGATGCAAGAACAATGATTTGGGTTTAAACATTGACAATTCTGAGAAATAAATAGAACTTCATGTTCTAATTTAGACAAATCATCAGTGTCATATTCAATCTCATAATTTTCAGGACTAGAACTGAAATTTCCTTGAGCTATATGAACTTCTTCTTGCTTAATAAAAGGGCTTCTACAGCAGGCATCAGTGATGTGCATATCTGAGCCACATCGATTGCAATGAATAGGGATTCTAGAAGCCATTGCTCTTTCGGTATTTTTGTGAACCTTATTTTGGGAATATTTTCCCCTAGTCTTTTTTGATGCCTCTCCTTGTGGGCATCTGTTTGCGAGCTATCCTGGTTGCCCACAGAACCAACAAGTGAGCTTTTGATTTCCCTGAGCGTTAAAGGTTTTTAGCTTTATATCATTTGGAGTATAGTAATGGGTATTAGGAACCCTCTTGTAATGTGCTCTCTTTTGAAACCTATTAGGAGGTTTACCAAACTCAGAATTCTTTTGAGGTCTTCAGACACTCCTGATTCTTTTCAATATTTTCTTGGCCTTTCTTTTCCTGCGAATTGGATCTTCTATTGATAATCCATACTTAGCACATATTGATTTTCTATCAGGAAATCTAGACATTTTTTTAATAGATTTATTTACCTTAGTGCTATTACATAGGCCAACCAGAGCAGAAGTAATAATAGAGTATATTTCTCCCCAAGTGTAGGTTTTATAAGGCATTTGAAAAATGCCTTGGGCTTTAAAGTAATCTACATATTTACTGGGGAGAGAAGCAAGGTATACTTGTTTCCAGAGCATTTTTTTTCTATCTGCTACCTCATAGATGCGCTGCATCCATTCTCTATGGAAATCATCATAATTAGCCATACTCTTACATTTTGAGTTCATGAAAATAAGAGAATGCTTATCAGATATTTCATGCTCTGTTCCACACCAGTGTTCTAGGATCATAGTGGTAAGATCACCAATCATATTACTTTGTGGCTTTCCATCTTCATGGAAAATTATATCTCCAGCATCATCTCTTAATACTTCCTTTTCCATTTTTTCCAGAAGTGCAGGAGATAATTCTATTTCCCACCATTTGGTTAGAGTACCAGTAAAACATTGTATAAGACATTTGCATGCTTCTATCTTGCCTTTTCCTTTCATGCACATAATTCTGTATGATACATACATTCTATCTAACACTTGTCTAATTTGTCCTACAGACCTATTATCAATGTTCCACTCTAGGTAGCTTTCTTCAGAAAACTATGGTACTTCAGGTAACTTTCCTTTGCCATACAAATCTGGAGCTGAGGGCCTAGACATGTTCCATGGAAGGCTTTCTTTAAAAGGCAAAGCCCATTCTGGTGTAAGCTGGGTAACAAGGGCATAACTTGCCTTAATGCTTTCTTTAGGAAAATGGAGGGGAAATTTTTCTTTGATTTCAAACTTTTCTGAATGATAAACACTAGAAATTCCTTCAACTAGTCTAGTAAAAAGATTAGAGAGGGGGATTTCTCTATTAGGTTGGTCTTTTGAAGGAAGATCTACTTGGAATTGTCTGACTTGGTACTTGATATCTTCCATTTTCTCATCAAGTTGAGACAGTTTATGGGTCATTCCAAAATAAGAGTCTTGCAACTCTTCCAGTTTTGCACTCTGATTTTTGGCTTCAGAGGCCGTTATTGTGACTTCAGTTCTAATTCCCAAAATATTTAGAGAAAGGGAATTATTTGAGGAGACTGATTCATTCATGGTGACTTGTAGCTGGTCAATATGTCTCCTACGGGCATAATCATTTGTGACAAATGTATGTGCAGCCATTCCTCTTAAAGCAACATTTGTCCAATTTATTTGTTCTGAAACAACCTGTATTCTTCTATCAGTGTTACTTATTTGAGATTCTTCTTTATCCAAAACTAGAGGGACAGCTTTAGATTGTTTCTTTTCTACTTAAAGAAGAATACTTTTGAATGGGGGAAAGGTGGAAGTGGATTCTAATTGTTGCCCATCAATGATTTTCCACTTATGTTTAGGACTTTCTATTCCTTTTCCCTTTTCAGAGTCCATCGTTTGGACTAGCTGTTTTTCAGAAATATTTTTTCTCCATTCATAGAAGGAAATCCAACAATCTTGATTATTCATATAGGATTTCCATTCTTTTGCTAAGCTTTTCTTTTGTTCTGTGGGGACTGATGCATTGAATTCTACTGCATCCGGATGAGAAAAGAGATCCCAATTTATCATTGTCTTCATCCAATCTTTATCTACTTGCCATTTTTTGTAGCCTTTTATGAGAGTAAAGAATTTATGCATTTCAGGGATAGAAGGATTTTGGATATCACCTGGTAGAGGATTATTGAAATAACAGTCAGGGATGACTGTGTTGGCTTGTTCTATGTATCCTAAACCATACTTGGGCATACCAGGAGGTCTACAGTAGCTAAAGATTTCTTTGAGTATTGGGTCATCAGTTTCCAGTGCATGGATGGAATATATCATTAAGACATGATCATCATGGGGAAAACTAATATCAGCACATTTGGGATGAGGGCAATATTCTTTGGACAGAGTAGGTGGAGAAATATTGTTGCGAGGATTATGGTTTTCATGTTGTGTAAATAGGATAGTATTTTCTTTCTCTAAAGTAGAACAATCACCACGATGGGCTGCTAAGCTCTAAAGAGATATGAGTTGAGAGAAATAGGGGCATTTGACAGAAAAGGGGACAGATCTCAGAGAGGACAGCAGAGGCTGTAACGAAGTATGAAGGCAGTGTGCAGGCATAAGAGATGCAGATGGAGGGAAGGAGACAATGGCAGAGGAGGATCCTTCCTAGATATTTGCAGTAGTGATTGCACGCTGCTTAAGGATGCGGGGAGTATCAAAAACCCAATGAGATGGAAATGATAATTGATCCCATTTAATAGTCTGATGTTCAATTTTTTTTGTTCAGGGGATCAGTAAGGACTAGAGTACTATCCTGAGAATATTGGCTAGGAGAATGTAGAACAACAGGATACATGGTATTAGTGTGGCGAAAACATCCTCTGGTCTGGATAGAGATATTGGTCCATTTACCGCGCATATCAAAACCAGTGGTTTTGATTTGAAGTTTGAGAATATCAGCGAGGTGTTCATCAAAAAAATAGACTGAGAAATTTGGATAGCAGTCGAACCAGACAGGGCCATTTGATAGAGGAGAGTCCACACCTCTTATCAAAGAATCTGTGAATTTATTGTGTGTAAGATCTCGAACTGTACATAGAACAAAATTGTTCAAGCCTTTATGTGTTAAAGCACTAATGCCTACTTGAATACAGCCTAAACAAGATACTTAGGGCCATGACGTTTAGCTTCAGCTTGAATTTCTTTTGGGTCTAGAAGTGCAACAGTTTGAGTAGTATCACAATTTTCTTGTACTTCAGAAACAACTTCTTTTACTTTAACACGACTAACAGCTTTAAGATGAAACATGTTGAAATCTGCATAGACTTGACTAGGGTTAACACTAGGTAGTTTCCAGGCAGCTTGGGTATTTTTCTCTACAAGTTCTAGATCAGCAGAATTTAAAGTTTTAGTAGAACTAGGTTCAAACATATCTAACAAAGCAGAAGAACTAGTGGATGCTAGAGATTCAGCATGCTTAATATCTTTGAAACACATAGATCTATCCATCGTACCAGGTAAATTTGATGAACCAGGCTCTGATACCAATTTTGAAGGCTGATCTCCCTTTTCCATCGGCTTCCTTCGACAAAGACGAAGCTTGACAATTTCTCGACTCCAACTGTTTCTTACACAAACTCCTACATGAACCTTCAAACAGATCAACACTTGTCTACTCCCATTAGTGGCCTCCTGCCTTTCGGGATTACAAACCTCTTGTGCTATTCAGATCCTAAGAGAACTTCAGATGAACTTTGGATGAATCTCAGACAACAGAGAGCCAAGAGAAATAAAACTTTATTTTATTAAGAATGCCTGATAGAAATTTGCATAATGATTACATAGGATAGATCTGAAGAGATCCACCATACAGATTCTTTGACAAACTAGGGAACCTAAAGGTGCCAAAGCTACCTTCCGCTCATTTCCCACACTCAGACTTGGGAACTCAAAGGCACCGAAGCTACCTTCTGTTCAGTTCCCACACTCAAATTCTAACTTACTTGCAAAGCTCTAACCTCCAAACTCCGATGATCCAAATGAATTACTTTGCCTCTATTTATAGGAAATTCGGGGGACAAGTAGAATCCTACTTTTCAGAGTGTCAAGACATGTATGTCCTTGACAGGAATAAAGCTAGTACTGGCTTTTCCGTAGATTCTTTGTAATGTGGGTCAAACCGTACCAAAATTCAAAGAAGTCCTTCAAGTTACAGAGATTCGTCTGGAAAGCTTATGAACAAAGTGGACATTTTAAAGAATCAAATTCCATGGAAAACTTATTGAGAAGACTAAAGGTTACACAGTGGAGATTTTTACGGAATCCCATGAAAACTGTCAGACACTATAGTCGGTCTAAAAGACATTAATCAGAGTACATTGAACCATATTGGTTATCATAATACAATGTGTCCCACATTTTGGTGTATATTTGGCAGATAATAATAAGTTGTCCTTGTAAATTATGCACCTTAATCTTCATATGTACTAACCATTGATGATGGTTACTCAAAAAGCAACCAAACACTTGTTTTTCATCCATGACTTCGGATTCTTGTAGATCTCTTATTTTATTAAGTCCAACACCATGTCCTTCATATTCGCTTTCAATGATAATATGGGTCCACTGCACTTCGGTTTATGCCAAATGTTTTCCACCAATTGAAGAACCAATTAGGGATATCAAACTGTAGAGCTGTTCTAACAGATCCGAACTTGATAAGGGAGACATATTTTTCTGTTAGAATTGTCCTTGCATAAAAATTCCAACCACATCTATTTGTATTCTGAATAATTGTAAGCAGTGCCAAGAAAGATTCGGTCTGCATGTCCTCTTGGCCACCATTCAAGATTTCATCGACGATTTATGCAGTAGTACTGATTTTCTATCACGGGAGCGATAGAAAATATTTGCTAAATAGATTCAACATCATGAAAAGTATATATCAATGCTTGTGATGAATTTGCAGCTTTTCTAAGTGCTCTGTCATACATCAAACTTGGAATAGCACTTGTGGAAGTGGGCCTTTGTTGAATCTCTGGTACAAGCCTTGGGAGTAGAGAACATGGCTGCAGGTTCCTATCAATCACTTGAGTGCTTCGTAGCTGCCAGGTTGGTCTCCAATGTTGTTTGTATTCGGTCCATCACATGCTTTCTGTAATTTCTCTGGTTTCTTCCTGATTTTTTTTCCACTCACTGACTATGATTAAACAGGAGGCAGGTTCATTTGATATTTGTATTTCTGCAATCTGTAAGAGATTTTCTCTGCTCAAAAAATCTAGCAAACAATTTTTAGAACCTTTAATATGTTCAATATCAAATTCAAAGTTTGAAAACAAAGCTTGCCATCTTGCGAACTTGGCCTCAGTGGCCTTTTTAACTTCTTTGTTCAAGACTTTGTTCATGGCAGTAGCATCTGTTCTTAAAACAAACTTTTTGTAAATAGAAAAATTTCAAATTTTTGCACAGCATTTAGTGCAGCTTTGATTTCTTTGTCTAATGCAGCATAGTTTTTCTCTGCATCCTACCAAAACCCTGAAGCAAAATGTAAAAAAAAAATTGAATTCTTTTTTTTCTTTGATCCTTACTTGCTTAAGAACTGCTCCCCACCCTTCATTACTGGCATCAGTTTCAACAATTTTTTTCAGATCATCATCTGTGACATACAGAATAGGAAGAGTCTTTACTCTTGCTTTAATTTTTTGCACGGCTCTGGTGTGCTCATGGGTCCAGGGAACTCGTTCCTTCTTCAATATTTCATTCAAAATCTTTCAATCTTTAGCACAATCTTTGTAGAAATGACTGACATAGTTAAGACTACTCAAAAATCTTTGCAACTAGGTTTTGTCAGGAAATTTATCAGCAAATTTGACTACATGTTGTTGCAATATCAATGTTCCATTGGAGATAACATGCCCTAAAAACTTGATCTTGGTTTGGAATAATTCAAGCTTCTTTTTTGATAGGACCAAACCAACTTCTTTGACAACTTTTAACAAGGTTGCCAGATGTTTAAAATGTGGCTCAATTGAATCTGAAAACACAAGAATATCATCTATATATACAATCAACCAATCAAATTATGGCTTGAGCACATTATCCATCACACTCTGGAATTTGGAAGGAGCATTCTTGAGCCCAAATGGCATGACATTCCATTCATAATGTCCTGCAGGAACACTAAAGGTTGTTTTGAACTTATCTTCCTCTTTAACGGCTATTTTCCAAAATCTAGACTTGAGATCAAACTTTGGGAATATCTTAGCTCCTACAATTATGTATACTAGACTCGACTTATGAGGGATTGGGTATGTGTCATCTGCAAGAACTTTATTCAGAGGATTGTAATTCACAACAAGTCATGGAACACCTCTTATTTGTTCAGAGTGTTTATTTACATAGAACCCATAACAATTGCAAGGACTCTTGGAGTGTCTGATAAGTCCTTTTTAATAACAGTCCTTTAATTTCTTCTTCACATAAGTTTTGAAAATGGGCATTCATGGGAATTGTTCTGCTTTTACAAGGTTTTCCCTCATATCCTTCCTTATATGGAAGCTGAATAAAATACTTAGCTTTTTTCCAAAATGCAGTTGGGTTTTCAAAACATACCTGAGTCTCAAATTGTTCTCTGAGATGTGAAATTTTTTGTTGAACCTATGGCAATTTCAATTGGTCTTCTATTCTCATAGCTGCTTTCAATCTTTCAATTCTTGGATCTTTTTCTCTTTCTACTGGATTGTCCTGGCAATTTGGACCGTTGTTGAAATTTGTGGAGAAGAGACAAAAGGGAGGACGACTTTGGTTGCTCAAATAGATTTTGCAGAACCTTGTCTGATTTTTATATTAGGTAGAGTGATGAATAATGCAGCTTTTCTTTCTGAAGTTCTTGCTGAGCCACAAGGTTCGAAAGCTGCAAGGAAAGGAGTGCCAAGAATACAAGCAACCGGAATATCTGAGAGGAAAAACTTGATATCCAGACAATGTTGCTTTCGAGATCTCATATCCCAAGGAGATTTGAGTATTGCCTACTCCAGTAATAACATGAGAATTTTTTCTCCAATATTTGTCTGGAATAAGATCTTTATACAGCATATTTACATCTGCACCAGAGTCATTCATAGCTTTGAGCTTGAAAATTCTATCTTGAATTTTTAAATGTATCAGTACCGAAGGTTTTTGATGCTCAATAGCCAAAACTTTCATAGAATTAAGGCCTTCAAGACTATTAGTATCAAATATACTAATGTTTCTATTTATGTGCTCTTCTTCTGATCTTTCTTCTGAAGGAGCACCTCTTTTAAGTTTCTGGATTTCATCTCGAGCTTACAGATCGACTTTGTATGCATTTTATTCCAAAAATCGACTTTCAAGACCTTGAACTTTGTGTTTCAGATCAGAAACTTCTCTTTTCAAATTATTTAACTCTTTACCTAAATCATTCAATGTGAGAGGTTGTAATCTTTCATTCCTGTTAAGCTTTATGAATGATTTGGTATTCTTTTCAAAAGAAGTGTCAACAAATACAGGCTTCTTACTTGAAGACGTTTCATCATGAGATTTTTGTGTCGTCTTCATCATAGTTTTCAGAAAAGAGTCAAGGAGGGATGCCTTCATTTCTCCTTCAGGTAATGCTTGGATTTGGGCAAGCATTTGTGCATCTTCTCTTGTGTTGCTTGATGCCATGCAAACTTTTAGTTTGGGCATTTTTATGTCGACTTCTTCCTCTGTTTCTTCTATGCTTTCATCCATTTCTGATTCTTTTGTAGAGTTGCAAGAACACTGTTTTGGGTTTGAACATTGACAGTTCTAAGAAATAAATAGAACTTCTTGTTCTAATTTAGACAAATCATCAATTTCATATTCAAATTCAGAAGTTTCAAGACTAGAACTAAAATTTCCTTGAGCTATATGAACTTCTTCTTACTTAATAAAAGGGCCTCTGGGGTAGGCATCAGTAATGTGCATATCTGAGCCACATCGGT
Source organism: Pseudotsuga menziesii (assembly GCA_001517045.1). Classification (NCBI taxonomy): domain Eukaryota; kingdom Viridiplantae; phylum Streptophyta; class Pinopsida; order Pinales; family Pinaceae; genus Pseudotsuga; species Pseudotsuga menziesii. The sequence continues at coordinate 60,951 of LPNX010308957.1, read as the reverse complement.
TCCAATGAATAGGGATTCTAGAAGCCATTGCTCTTTCGGTATTTCTGTGAACTTTATTTTGGGAATCTTTTCCCCTGGTCTTTTTTTATGCCTCTTCTTGTGGGCATCTATTTGCGAGGTGTCCTGGTTTCCCACAGAGCCAACAAGTGAGCTTTTGCTTTTCCTGAGCCTTAAAGGTTTTCAGATTTATATCATTTGGAGTATAGTAATGGGTATTAGGAACCCTCTTGTAATGTGCTCTCTTTAAAAACCTATTAGGAGGTTTACCAAAATCAGAATTCTTTTGAGGTATTCGGACACTCCTGATTCTTTTCAATATTTTCTTGGCCTTTCTTTTCTTGCGAATCAGATTTTCTATTGATAATCCATACTTAGCACATATTGATTTTCTATCAGGAAATCTAGACATTTTTTGAATAGATTTATTTACCTTAGTGCTAGTACATAGGCCAACCAGAGCAAAAGTAATGAGAGAGTATATTTCTCCCCAAGTGTAGGTTTCATAGGGCATTTGAAAAATGCCTTGGGCTTTAAAGTAATCTACATATTTACTGGGCAGAGCAAAAAGGTATACTTGTTTCCAGAGCAGATTTTTACTATCTGCTACCTCATAGATGCGTTGCATCCATTCCCTGTGGAAATCATCATAATTAGCCATACTCTTACATTTTGAGTTCATTAAAATAAGAGAATGCTTATCAGATATTTCGTGCTCTGTTCCATAGCAGTGTTCTAGGATCATAGTGGTAAGAGCACCGATCATATTACTTTGTGGCTTTCTGTCTTCATGGAAAATTATATCTCCAGCATCATCTCTTAATACTTCCTTTTCCATTTTTTCCACAAGTGCAGGAGATGATTCTATTTCCCACCATTTGGCTAGAATACCAGTAAAACATTGTATAAGACATTTGCATGCTTCTATTTCGCCTTTTCATTTCATGCACATAATTTTGTATGATACATACATTTTGTCTAACACTTGTCTGATTTGTCCTACAGACATATTATCAATGTTCCACTCTAGGTAGCTTTCTTTAGAAAACTATGGTACTTCAGGTAACTTTCCTTTTCCATACAAATATGGAGCTGAGGGGCCTAGACATGTTCCATGGCAGGATTTCTTTAACAAGCAAAGCCCATTCTAATACAAGCTGGGTAACAAGGGCATAATATGCCTCAATGCTTTCTTTAGGAAAATGGAGGGGAAATTTTTCTTTGATTTCAGACTTTTCTGAATGATAAACACTAGAAATTTGTTGAACTGGTCTAGTAAAAAGATTAGAGAGGGGGATTTCTCTATCAAATTGGTCTTTTGAAGGAAGATCTGCTTATATTTGTCTGACTTGGTACTTGATATATTCCATTTTCTCATCAAGCTCAAACAGTTTATGGGTCATTCCAAAATAAGAGTCTTGTAACTCTTCCAGTTTTGCACTTTGATTTTTGGCTTCAGAGGCTGTTATTGTGACTTCAGTTCTAATTCCTGAAATATTTAGAGAAAGGGAATGATTTGAGGAGACTAATTCATTCATGGTGACCTGCAGCTGGTCAATATGTCTTTTACGAGCATAATCATTTGTGACAAATCTATGTGCAGCCATTCCTCTTAAAGCAACATTTGTCCAATTTATTTGTTCTGAAACAACCTGTATTCTTCTATCAGTGTTACTGATTTGAGATTCTTCTTTATCCAAAACTAGAGGGACAAATTTAGATTGTTTCTCTTCTTCTTCAAGAATAATACTTTTGAATGGGGGAAAGGTGGAATTGGATTCTAATTGTTTCCCATCAATGCTTTTCCACTTATGTTTAGGACTTTCTATTCCTTTTCTATTTTCAGAGTCCATCATTTGGACTAGCTTTTTTTCAGAAATATTTTTTTTCCATTCATAGAAGGAAATCCAACAATCTTGATTATTCATATAGGATTGCCATTCTTTTGCTAAGCTTTGATTTTGTTCTGCGGGGACTGATGCATTGAATTCTACTACATCCGGATGAGGAAAGAGATCCCAATTTATCATTCTCTTCATCCAATCTTTATCTACTTGCCATTTTTTGCATCCTTTTATGAGAGTAAAGAATTTATGCATTTCAAGGATAGAAGGCTTTTGGATATCAGTTGGTAAAGAATTATTGAAATGATAGTCAGGGATGAATGTGTGGGCTTGTTCTATGTATCCTAAACCATACTTGGGCATACCAGGAGGTCTACAGTAGCTAAATATTTCTTTGAGTCTTGGGTCATCAGTTTCCAGTGCAGGAATGGAATGTATCATTAAGACATTATCATCATGGGGAAAACTAATATTAGCACATTTGGGATGAGGGAAAGATTCTTTGGACAGAGTAGGTGGAGAAATATTGTTGTGAGGATTATGGTTTTCATGTTGTGTAAATAGGATAGTATTTTCTTTCTCGAAAGTAGAACAATCACCACACTGGGCTGCTAAGCTCTGAAGAGATATGAGTTGAGAGCAATCGGGGCATTTGACATAAAGGGGACAGATCCCAGAGAGGACAACAGAGGCTGTAACGGAGTATGAAGGCAGTGTGTAGGCATAGGAGATGCAGATACCAATTAGACAAAGAAATCAAGGCTGCACTAAATGTTGTGCAAAAATTTGAAATTTTTCTAAACAGATGCTACAACCATGAACAAAGTCTTGAAGAAAGAAGTTAAAAAGGCTAGTGAGGCCAAGTTTGCAAGATGGAAAGCTTTGTTTTCAAATTTTGAATTTGATATTGAACATATTAAAGGTTCTGAAAATTGTTTGCCTGATATTTTTAGCAGAGAAAATCTCTTACATACTACAGAAAAAAAAATATCAAATGAACCTGCCTCCTGTTTAATCGTAGTCAGTGAGTGGAAAAACAATCAGGAAGAAACCAGAGAAATTCTAGAAAGCATGAGCTGGACCGAATACAAACAACAATGGAGAACAACCTGGCAGCTACGAAGCACTCAAGTGATTGATAGGAACCTGCAGCCATGTTCTCTACTCCGAAGGCTTGTACTAGAGATTCGACGAAGGCCCACTTCCACAAGTGCTATTCCAAGTTTGATGTATGATAGAGCACTTAGAAAAGCTGCAAATGCATCACAAGCATTGATATATACGTTTCATGATGTCGAATCTATTTGGAAAAAAATTTATGTCGCTCCCGCGATAGAAAATCAGTACTACTGCATAAATCGTCCACGAAATCTTGAATGGTGGCCAACAGGACATGCAGACCAAATCTTTCCTGGCACTCCTTACAATTATTCAGAATACAAACATATGTGGTCGGACTTTTTATGCAAGGACAATTCTGACAGGACATATGTCTCCTTTCTCAAGTTCGGATCTATTAGAACAGCTCTACAGTTTGATATCCCTGATTGGCTCTTCAATTGGTGGAAAACATTTGGCATCAATCGAAGAGCAATGGACCCATATATCATTGAAAGCGAATATGAAGGACATGGTATTGGACTTAATAAAATAAAAGATCTGCAAGAATCCAAAGTCATGGATGAAAAACAAGTGTTTGGTTGCTTTTTGAGTAACCATCATCAATGGTTAGTACATATGAAGATTAAGGTGCAGAATTTACAAGGAAAACCTATTATTATCCGCTAAATATACACCAAAATGTGGGACACATTGTATTATGATAACTAGTATGGTTCAATGTACTCTGATTAATGTCTTTGAGACCGACTATGGTGTCTGACATTTTTCATGGGATTCTGTAAAAATCTCCACTGTGTAACCTTTAGTCTTCTCAATAAGTTTTCCATGGGATTTGATTCTTTAAAATCTCCACTTTGTTCATAAGCTTTCCGGATGAATATCTGTAACTCAAAGGAATTCTTCGACTTTTGGTGTGGTTTTACACACATTACAGAGAATCTACGGAAAAACCAGTACTAGCTTTATTCTTGTCAAGGACATACATGTCTCGACACTCTGAAAAGTAGGATTCTTCTTGTCCCCTGAATTCCCTATAAATAAGGGGCGAAGTAAGTCATTTGGATCATTGGAGTTTGGAGGTTAGAGCTCTGCAAGTAAGTTAGAATTTGAGTGTTGGAAATGAGCAAAAGGTAGCTTCGGCGCCTTTGAGTTCCCAAGTCTGAGTGTGGGAAATGAGCAGAAGGTAGCTTCGGCACCTTTGGGTTCCCTAGTCCATCAAAGAATCCATATGTTGGATCTCTTCAAATCTATCCTATGTAATCATTATGTAAATTGCTATCAGGCATTCTTAATAAAATAAATTTTTCTTTCTCTTGGCTCTCTGTTGTCTTAGATTCATCCAAAGTTCATCTGAAGTTCTCTTAGGATCTGAATAGCACAAGAGGTCTGTAATCCCGAAAGGCAAGAAGCCACTAATGGGATTAGACAAGTGTTGATCCACTTGAAGGTTCATGTAAGAGATCATGTAGGAGTTTGTGTAAGAAACAGTTGGAGCCGAGAAATTGTCAAGCTTCTTCTTCGTCAAAGGAAGCCACTAGCGAAGGGACATCAAACCTTCAAAATTGGTATCAGATCCTGGTTCGTCAAATTCACCTGGTACGATGGATAGATCTATGTCTTTCAAATATATTAAGCATGTTGAATCTCTAGCATCCACTAGTTCTTCTGCTTTGTCAGATACATTTGAATCTAGTTCTACTAAAACTTTAAATTCTACTGATCTAGAGTTTGTAGAGAAAAATCCCCAAGCTGCCTGGAAACTACCTAGTGTTAACCATAGTCAAGTCTATGTAGATTTAAACATGTTTCATCTTAAAGCTGTTAGTCATGTTAAAGTAAAAGAAGTTGTTTCTGAAGTACAAGAAAATTGTGATACTACTTAAACTATTGCACTTCTATACCCAAAAGAAATTCAAGTTGAAGCTAAACATCATGGCACTAAGTATGTTCATTTAGGCTGTATTCGAGTAGGCATTAGTGCTTTAACACATAAAGGCTTGAACACTTTTGTTCTATGTACAGTTCGAGATCTTACACACACTAAATTCATAGATTATTTGATAGGAGGGGTGGTCGCTCCTTTGTCAAATGGCCCTATTTGGTTCGACTGCTATCCAAATTTCTCAGTCTATTCTTTTGATGAACACCTCGCTGATATTCTAAAACTTCAAATCAAAACCACTGGTTTTGATATGCGCAGTAAACGGACCAATATCTCTATCCATACCAGAGGATGTTTTCGCCACACTAATACCATGTATCCTGCTGTTCTACATTCTCCTAGCCAAGATTCTCAGGCTAGTACTCTGGTCCTTACTAATCCCTTGAACCAAAAATTGTTGTTTAATGTTCAAAATAAACTTTACGTTTTAAAAGAAATAATGAACAATTTTGTTTCAATATTAGAAACATTTCACTTTACACATTATTTTCTTAGTTTTATTTATTTATTTAATGTTTACAAATGATATTATATAGAGAGAGAGGGGGGTAGCTCTATGGTAAGGGTAATAGTGCAAGGCAAGATTGGCAAAGGAGCAGGCAAGACAAAAATGTTTTTTTTTTCCATTTTCTTAAGTTTTAAATCTGCGGGAAACGACAGGAATAATTATGATAGATGTGGTGGACTATGACTCCAACTCACCAGGAGTACCAATTTTCATGCACTCATAAACTTTGGTGAATTCCCAACAGGAAGTGAGGTCACCTTCCATGCTTGAAACAACGAAGCTCGGGTTTCCAAGCAAGAAGGACGATTCCTCATTAATGAATAAGAAAGGTGGTGATCATAATGGCATGAGGTGAATAGGATCCAAAACAAAGAAAAACTCATCCTCTTTAACAGTAGGTGAGGATACATCGTTAACAAAATTACCTGATTATCTATCCCTAGCCTTGGTAGGACGGTTCTATGAGAAAACTGTGGGCGAAGCTGCGATATGTAGGTGGATGGAAGAGAATTGGAGCCCCCATATGTAGTAATTACAAGTCTTCCTTATCCTATCCTGCGGATGGATCTTGTTTCAAGTTAAGATAGAGGAAAAAATACAAAAGTTACTAAATAATTCATGGCGGTGGGGGCCCTCTCGACTGATACTAAAAAAATGGAAGGTAGACTTTGAAGCCAATAGAGAACCACATAATCTACATCAAGTGTGGGAGATGTTACCTAGTCTTCCAATGATGTTATGGAAAAAGGAAATCCTGGAAGCAGTAGGAGGGAAAATAGGTAAGTTCATAACGTTGGAGGAAATCTGGGAGTAGAAAGTAGATAGAAGATGTGCCAAAATTTTGATTGAAGTCGATGTTGAGCCTCATTTTGTTATCATTTTTGGCATTAAAATAACACATTTAAATGCATATTTTATTATTTTTTGTGTATTTTATGTCATGTAGTTCGTTATTCAGCACAAGGTAAGAACAAATTTAATGTTTATTCAACTTTGGTTATTAATATCATTTTTTATGATTTTACTAGCTCAAATCTATATTATTTAAAGCATATTTGATATATTAATTAATATGTGTATTTGTTTGTAGGTTATGTAGTATGTTTGGGTGAATTTATAAACAAAACGCATTCATCTTACCATTCATCCGAATCTACACAAGTAGTGTCCATCTCATCACGCAGCTTCCCGTCCAGATCGCTAATCAGTTTGCGCACTATCCATAACCGATCTTAGGAATTAAACATTGAAGTAATCTGCAAATCATTTTGTTGACCATGTGCCCAAGTGATAGCATAATCAACAATTTAGAAGGATCGTCGGTGCATTGATTTCGCCAACACCAAGCTGCTCACTACCCACATGTTTAAATAAGGTGCACTCTTGTTCTAGAATCGTTCGTGGCCTCTTCCAAACTTGCCACCAGTCTACGCATCTAAAACAATGAACAACCTATGTTCTGGAAGATCGCCCTCATGATACTCTTGTTCGCCACCATGTCACAAGTCCGTGCGCCACATCTGAAGTCTGTTCACGCTGATTAAGGACCTATGTTCTGGAAGACCCATCATGTACACTGCCTATGTCCAACACCACTCCACCAGCCACGTGAAAGGAGGAGTAGATACACCACCACAAGGCCCTACTCATGCTGAAGATGCCACGATCACGCTGAAGGAGGTAGATGTTCATGCGCTGGCCTATGAACAATTATTGCCTTTTATGATTGACTAAATTTAGAAGAGCAATTGACCACTAAAGGGTCTACTTTCTCAATCTCTTGAAAATAGTGTGTATATAAACACCTCCATGTGGAGAGATAGGCGATTGATCAATCCATTAGGTAGATAGTTAGTCTATTTTAGGAGAAGAAGATTGTAACTATGTTCCTTCTTTTTAATAGAAGCTCTATGCCTTGTTGTTTATGATTGTGTGTGAAAGTATTTCACCAGGCAGTACCCGTGATTGTTGAGAGGGCCCCTCGACAATTCATGGTTTCTATTTCCATATGAGTTTTTGTTATATCTTCCTCACAGGTAAGTAGTTTTATTTTAATTTGTTTATATTTGTTTCTCTGCTCTTTGTAATATGTGTCTGTCGTAGTTAATATAATTCACACTGTGTTGTTAATGTAGTTCTTCTTTATAGAATTAAAATGACCAGTCACGTACAACTTATTTTCAATTTCTTTTCAAGTTAGTGCTTAATATTATGTCAGTCTTAGGTATAACTTATAGTTAGAGATTAGTTTTTCTTCTTTTTGTTTAAACTGTAAATTAATTCAGCTATGTTTTAGTTTGCTTTATTTTATAATAGAAATAATCTCTTCATACCCATAGATTAGTAATTCCTTTTGATTATTTTAATTATTAATTAGGTTTAAATTCTGTCCTTTATGCATCTTGTTTTCATATGCACAAAATCAGCTGATAATTAAATAATTTAGGTCTATTTTTATTATTTTCGGTATGCAGCCTTTCATTCGGACTGTGTGTTTGGACTGTCATTCGGACCTTCCTTCCAAACTGGCGTCTAGCCTTCCATCCAACCTTTAGTATTCTTAGTTTATTTTTTAACCTGTTTTCAGTTTTGTTTCTTTGGCTTTTTGAATTATGTTATGTTTTGATAATTAAGTAATAGTTACATCAACTTCTAGGAGCTTAGATTAGATTATTTTTAAAGTATTTATTAAAAATCCCTTTTTGTATTTCTTTTCAATCAAACCATGTTTTTGAATTATGGTTTGATTTACTTCTTTTGTCTTTGATTTCCTCATTTATCATCGCTGTAATATCTGATAATTGTATCTCTGGTTTAGTTTAATTCACCGTTGTTTATATTGAACTTAGGGTTAGACATGTTAATTTCTAGAAAATACACCAATACTCTGTAGATTGATACTAGCATAGGGTTTATTTCTTGAATTGTATGTTTACTGAAAATGCTTATAGGTTAGAAAATTAGAGAAGTCTTCTTAATTAAGTTTTCTACTTGCTTCTTTATTTATTTTTTCTACTTATTCATAAATTAGACCTTTCTCAGTTTCTGAAGTTGTTTATGAAAGTTTTCCCATTATTAGAATAAGAAGAAGAAGAGTTAATTAATGAGTAGTTTGATATTATCCTAGTATGATATTTTTCTTTAATCATATTAATAATTAAATTTTTAGGAGTTTGACTCGAAAATACAAAAATCCTTTTTTGTATTTCTTTTCAATCAAACCATGTTTTTGAATTATGGTTTGATTTACTTGTTTTGTCTTTGATTTCCTCATTTATCATCGCTATAATATCTTATAATTGTGTCTCTGGCTTAGTTTAATTCACCGTTGTTTATATTGAACTTAAGGTTAGACATGTTAATTTCTAGAAAATACACCAATACTCTGTAGATTGATACTAGCATAGGGTTTATTTCTTGAATTGTATGTTTACTGAAAATGCTTATAGGTTGGAAAATTAGAGAAGTCTTCTTAATTAAGTTTTCTACTTGCTTCTTTATTTATTTTTTCTACTTATTCATAAATTAGACCTTTCTCAGTTTCTGAAGTTGTTTATGAAAGTTTTCCCATTATTAGAATAAGAAAAAGAAGAGTTAATTAATGAGTAGTTTGATATTATCCTAGTATGATATTTTGCTTTAATCATATTAATAATTAAATTCTTAGGAGTTTGATTTGGTTTTTCATTTTGGAAGATTTTTCAATGTTTTGTTTATTAAAATATTTCTACAACACCCTAAGAACCCCTCTACCTTCGCATATATTTTGCATCAACTCGAAGTATACCAACCCCGATCAATAATTAAATATTAGGTGTATTTAAGATAGTAGAACACACCCAAAGATTTTGGCACCGTTGTCGGGGAGTTGTTCTGTAAGGTAGAAAAAATAGAATTTGCTTATGAATTTTAGTGATAGGTTGGTGGCGAGGGAGCGGTAAGACGAGAGGTAAGAACCTATGCATCTGTTATAACAGGCACCCCCAAACCCAGCAGTAGCAGTAGTCTAGGTTCTCCTTTAGTTTAGTTTTTCATGAACAGAGTCTAGATAGATAAGGATAGATAGGTTGCCTTTACGTTACACAGCAAGGGGAAGGGGAAATGATAAGATGCAAAGACGACTTCACTACGAAATTTCCATAGTGTGACAGCCTGACGCATCCACTTTAGTGGGTCTCCCAAAAGCCTTGATGTTCCTTTTTCGCACAAGTGTGTTTACTTTATGCAAAGTTTGATTTATTTCCCTTAAGCGTATTTTTCTTTTCGCAGGCATAGATAGTTTACTTTTTCATAAGTTCAATTTGATGTACGTGTGCCTTTAGGTAATTTACATTCGTACAATTTACTCGTATGCGAGTGTAGACTTATTTTACAATTAAATCACTTAGTGGTGTTGTAAGTGCCACCCATCCTTCTAACAAACTAACAGGAACATTTGAAAGGGGAGCTTTAAAATAACACATGAAAAACTATTTATATTGTGGGAAGATATGGTAGGAGAGAAGGATGAAGAAGTTGTTACCTTTGAATTCTCTATTAGAGATCCAAGAGGAGTGGCACAAATACAGTACATTCCCCCATCCATTTTTCCAAATTTTCATGGACTAGAGAATGAAGACCCCGATGAATTTTTATTTCAATTGGAAATACTCTGTAGAGCATATAATGTTCAAAATCTGAATTTTTTTCCCTCTTACATTGAAAGGAGCAGCCCTCTGATGGTTCATGAGCCTAGGTGGGAATTGCATTCAAACTTGGGAAGACATGAAACATATGTTCTTGAAAAGATACCAAGATTATTTCAGGGTCAATGAGGACATATTTGAAATAACACAGGGAGAAGAATAAACTTTGGAAAATTATGTCGAACGCTTTCAATGCAACCTTCAAAGATCAAAACTAAGACAGTCAAGAAAGGATACCTTGAAAAAAAATTTACTCAAAGGCATAAAAAGTGAATATTTAGAAATTTTAAGTCTGATGGGAGCAAGTGACGTATTTTAGTTATCATATGATAATGTTTGTGAATTATGTAGAAGGTATTCAAGAAGAAAATTAAAGATTAGTAAAAATATACCCTCTTCTCAGCCTCATCTCAACCCCTGCCAACCTTGTTCACAAAGCCTTTATGTCCCATCTGATGATCATAGGGATACTCTCTTTTATGATGCAACACTTCTTGTTCTACAATATTTTCAACAATATCCCATTTTCCAGGAAGGATTAACCACACAAGCTAGTCAATTACACCTGCCACAATTACCTTCTCATAAATCTCCTCTATGCCCTATGCGCATTCCTGTTCAATCTAGTCCACATTCTAGCAACAATAAAGCAGCACAATATTCTTACAGTGTTGGACTGCAACATTTACCTACCTTACCTACCTCACCAACATTATTGCAAGAAATTCATACAAGATTTGGAGAGGTTATAGATCAAGGGATTGTAGAAACTATGGAAGAAAGTGAAGTTTCTACTTGGCCTTTTCCACAAGAAGACAAGATGAAACTAGAATGCCTCTCATTCGATGAGGGAGGGACATTACAACCTAAATATTACTCGTTACCAAACTCAGATTCTTTATACATCCTAGAGTTCAATGAAAGATCTCATGACATAGCAAATGAAGAAGAAAACATAGAATACATAACTCACATTGAAATATGGTTCCAAGAGGGAGCCAAGCCATGGTACCATCCTCTTCTTCAATGTTTATTGCTGCTAAATCAAACATCTCGGTTGATTCTTCATATCCGGTAATCATTGTAATATTTTTCTTATATGTGGATAAAGGTATATTTCTAATTTTGCTTCGAACATGGTTACATTGGAAGAATTCATATACTTGAATTGTTTTCTTTCTTTTTAGTCGAATGGGATATCATGTAAATATATTTTTGTTTTATTAAATAAATAAGAGTTACTACAGGTGACTCTTTTTCCTTTCCATAATGTTATATATGTTTTTATAAATAAATATGAATCATCTAATAAGTGGTTTTGCAGCTTGATTATAAGAATTTTATCTATAAGCAGCTCATGGAGTATTATCTGAAAGACAATTTATGATCGTAAGATATCTTAAACCTTTTTTAAAAAATTGCAGCTTATAGTAATAATTAAAAACAATTCTGTGCACATCGTTCTTAACCATTCCTTTTATGATTTAGAAAGTTTTTGGTATTTTGATTCAGACATGTATGTTTTTGACTTTCTATTTTGAACAGTTGCTTGAAAGACCTACTCTCATTATCATCTTTTTCAAATCTCATCTTATACTTATGGATTACTAGTTTATCCTATACTTGTTATCTAAACTTGTCTCTTAAAATATCTTTGTGTGATAACTCGATAGTAGGTGGAATTTTTTCCTGTGGGGGACATTATTTATCTTTCACAAAGAAGAAGGATTGTAAGATCAAAGAACAGCTTTAAGTTATTCTCTTTTGACACGATCTATGATTAAGGCCACTATGAAAATTACATATAAAATTGAATTATGAGTTTTAGTAGGGCTTATCATGCTCTAGTACCAATCGACTTCCATATACTTAATATCATTATACAAGGCAAACCCACCAGGGTACTGAACAGGCCTGCTGACAACGGGTCAATGCTAAGTAAAAACTTAAAACAAGGAATCTCGATAAATGCAAATAAACCCATCGGGATACTGAACAGGCTCGCTGGCAACAGGACTATGCTTGCATGGTACCAAGATAAACCCGTCGGGGTATTGAACAGGCCCGCTGGCAGCGGGGCAATATTGGGTAAAAGAGATCTGGTTAATGCACTACTATGCACATGATTAGGAGAATAATGATAAATAAGAAGAAAAATTTTCAAATTTTATTTTAAGGACGATTGTTTTTAATGTCATTTGAGAATCGTTGTAAGTTGGGATTGGACCTAGCCTTATAATTCAACAAATACCTAGGATGTCATTGTCCTAGAAATGGGACCCATAGCTATAAAATCTCACACACTCTAAGGTAAACTCAAAATATCTTATGATGACAAGATATCTTTAAAATAAGGCACAGATGACTAGCTTTTCCTATGTCATGCTTTCAGTTATTTTATCACCATTTAAGTAGTATTTCTACGCACTGTTATATTTTTCATGAATATACATATCTGAATCATTTCCATTTACTAGTTAGTTTTTATTTTTACAAAATAATAAAACAACATGATAACACTCTTTTTATATGGAACAATCGAATCTTCTTTCTCATGGCTTGAGGATAGGCCATACCTTTGGTTTGTGGGGGAGGATTAGGAAAATTTAGACTATTTTTATTTTAATTATTTATGACAGATCTATTTTCTCTAACAAAATGATAAGTGTTTTTCAGGATAAATTAGCAATGGAACTTGGTTATAGCATGAAGTATATTTTTACAGAAGATCAATATGGAGGACTATATGAAGGATCGAAGGATAATCCAAATGAAATACCACGTCACGATCTAAAATTGGTGATATTATAGCACTTATGACTAAAGTTTGCTAACCAGATTTTGTTTTTGGAAAATAGTTTTCACCTCCATGAGAATGCTTTGACCTTAAAGTTATTTTAGTTATCATTTCACTGTTATTAACCCTATCCTTTTACTCAATTATGTATGTAAATTATCAAATGATTAATTTTATACCTTTTGTGTCATATGTTCAACTTGTCCAAAGTTTTACTTTGGACATGGTTGAACTAATTATAAACTTTATGAACTCACTCATTCATGCATATGCCTGTTGCTGGCTCACATTTCAAAGTTTGCTTTGACAGTATGATCTCTTATCTTTTTCTTTTGCTCAGTGGGACCTGGCATTTCTCCGGTTTGGGAGAATGTTGAGCCTCATTTTGTTATCATTTTTCGCATTAAATTAACACATTTAAATGCATATTTTATTATCTTTCGTGTATTTTATGTCATGCAGATCATTATTCAGCACAAGGTAAGAACAAATTTAATGTTTATTCAACTTTGGTTATTAATATCATTTTTTATGATTTTATTAACTCAAATCTATATTATTTAAAGCATATTTTATATTTTAATTAATATGTGTATTTGTTTGCAGGTTATGTAGTATGTTTGGGTGAATTTATAAACAAAACACATTCAACTTACCATTCAGCTCGATCTGCGCAAGCAGTGTCTAGCTCATCACGCAGCTTCTCGTCCAAATCGCTAATCAGTTTGCGTGCTATCCATAACCAATCTCGAGCATTAAACATTGAAGCTATCTGCAAACTATTTTGTTGATCACGTGCCCAGGTGATAGCATAATCAACAATTTAGAAGGATCGTTGGTGCATTGATTTCACTAACACCAAGCTGGTCACTGCCCACGCGTTTAAAGAAGGTGCACTCTTATTCTAGAATCGTTCATGGCCTCTTCCAAACTTGCCACCATCTACGCATTTAAAACAATGAACGACCTGTGTTCTGGAAGATAGCCCTCATGATACTCTTGTTCGCCACCACGTCACCAGTCTGTGTGCCACATCTGAAGTCTGTTCCCGCTGATGAAGGACCTGTGTTTTGGAAGACCTATCATGTACACTACCTGTGCCCAAAACCACTCCACCATCCACGTGAAAGGAGGAGTAGATACACCACCATGACGCCTTGCTCATGCTGTAGATGCCACGATCACGATGAAGGAGGCAGATGCTCATGCGCTAGCCTGTGAACAATTATTGTCTTTTATGATTGACTAAATTTAGAAGAGCAGTCAACTACTAAGGGGTTGACTTGCTCAATCTCTTGAAAACAGTGTGTATATAAACACCTCCATGCAGAGAGATAGGCAATTGATCAATCCATTAGGTATATAGTTAGCCTGTTTTAGGAGAAGAAGATTGTAACTATGTCCCTTCTTTTTAATAGAAGCTCTATGCCTTGCTGTTTATGACTGTGTGTGAAAGTATTTCATTAGGCATTTCCTGTGATTGATGAGAGGGCCCCTCAACAATACATGGTTTCTATTTCCGTATGATTTTTTGTTATCTCTTCCTCACATATAAGTAGTTTTATTTAAATTTGTTTATATTTGTTTCTCTGTTCTCTGTAATATGTATCTGCCATAGTTAATATAATTCACACTGTGTTGTTAATGTAGTTCTTCTTTATAGAATTAAAATGACCAGTCACGTACAGCTTATTTTCCGTTTCCTTTCAAGTTAGTGCTTAATATTATGTTAGTCTTAGGTATAATTTATAGTTAGAGATTAGTTTTGCTGCTTTTTGTTTAAACTGTAAATTAATTCAGCTATGTTTCAGTCTGTTTTATTTTATAATAGAAATAATCTATTCATACCCATAGATTAGTAATTCCTTTTGATTATTTTAATTATTAATTAGGTTTAAATTCTGTCCTTTATGCATCTTGTTTTCATATGCACAAAATCAATTGATAATTAAATGATTTATGTCTATTTTTATTATTTTATGTATGCAGCCTTTCATTCGGACTGTGTGTTTGGACTATCATTCGGACCTTCCTTCCAAACTGTCATCCAGCCTTCCATCCGACCTTTAGTATTCTTAATTTATTTTTTAACCTATTTTCAGTTTTGTTTCTTTGGATTTTTGAATTATGTTATGTTTTGATAATTAAGTAATAGTTACATTAGCTTCTAGGACCTTAGATTAGATTTTTTTAAAGTATTTATTAAAAATCCCTTTTTGTATTTCTTTTCAATCAAAGCATGTTTTTGAATTATGGTTTGATTTACTTCTTTTGTCTTTGATTTCCTCATTTATCATCGATGTAATATCTGATAATTGTATCTCTGGTTTAGTTTAATTCATCGTTGTTTATATTGAACTTAGGGTTAGACATGTTAATTTCTAGAAAATACACCAATACTCTATAGATTGATACTAGCATAGGGTTTATTTCTTGAATTGTATGATTTCCTCATTTATCATCGATGTAATATCTGATAACTGTATCTCTAGTTTAGTTTAATTCACCATTGTTTATATTGAACTTAGGGTTAGACATGTTAATTTCTAGAAAATACACCAATACTCTATAGATTGATACTAGCATAGGGTTTATTTCTTGAATTGTATGTTTACTGAAAATGCTTATAGGTTAGAAAATTAGAGTAGTCTTCTTAATTAAGTTTTCTACTTGCTTCTTTATTTATTTTTTCTACTTATTCATAAATTAGACCTTTCTCAGTTTCTGAAGTTGTTTATGAAAGTTTTCTCATTCTTAGAATAAGAAGAAGAAGAGTTAATTAATCAGTAGTTAGATATTATCCTAGTATAATGTTTTGCTTTAATCATATTAATAATTAAATTTTTAGGAGTTTGACTCGGTTTTTCATTTTGAAATATTTTTCAATCTTTTGTTTATTAAAATATTTCTACAACGCCCTAGGAACCCATCTACCTTCGCATACATTTTGCATCAACTCAAAGCCTACCAACCTCGGTCGATAATTAAATATTAGGTGTATTGAAGATAGTAGAACACACCCAAACAGTCAACTTACATGATGGACTGTTCGAAGAAATCCTACTGGAGCTTCACAGGAGCTCGTGGAGGCGAAGGTTGGATTACTGAAAGATTCCCTTCCGTCATTTTTCCTCCAAAAATGTTGGCCATATTGCAAGAGGCTTCCCGAACCCCGAAATAAATCAGGCGCAATACAAAAATCAGTGGGTTAAGAAGGATGTTCGGAGTGGAGGGAAGAACACGGTCGAAGAACATAAAGGTAGGGAAAAAGGAGCGACTTTTGAAGATATGGTATTACGTATGCCTCCTCTCATAATATGGAACTCGCTCCTAAAATTATCCCTTCTGTCAATCCCTTAAACAATATGAAACAAGATCTGAACTCTCCAAGGAAAATTGTCGTGAGTTCCAAAGTTGAGGTGCTGACACTCGTAAGTCCACAGAGAAACAAGGACATTTGTGATAGCACAAATAAGGTCATAAGAAAGGTGGCATCCCTGCAGAAGGTGACAAAGGAGCCCCACTCTTGGATAAAAACATAAAATATTTACACGCGGTCGAAAGATTCTAGTAGAAAAGGAGTAAGTGTTGACTAGTGGGTTGGCATTAGACAAGGTGCCAAAAGTCATCTTGGGTAGGAAGATGCTTATTTCGAAATCCAAAACGCAAGCTGAGCTAGAGGTAAATAATGGTAAACAAGCGATAATTAGTAGGTTCCTTAGAGCAGGGAAGGCCCAGGCCAAGGTCCCCTGATGCTGGTACTCTTCCTTCAACACGAGGGGGTTAGGAAGCTCCTCCAAAATCAAATCGCTCAAGTGAATGATCGTTAGCATTAAACATATGATCATTCTCCTTTAGGAAACCATGATGGAGGGTAAAAAATCCAAAGAAGTCCTCGAACCTTGGCTCAAAGACTGGAATGTTTTGCATATAAGCTCGGATGGGCACTCTAGGGGTTTGCTGACTACCTGGAACTAGGAGTTCGTTGAAATCGCGATGGAGAAGCACAGTACAAAGCTTAAAACAGTACTAAAGGAAAAAATAACTAGAGACTCCTTTGCTTTATACAACGTCGATGGCCCTTATCAGAACATGAAGGGTTTCAAGCAATCTGTATTCTCTTCTGGACTATTGGAGCCAAAAAACAAGATTCTGGGAAGAGATTTGAATCTTACTCTTTCAGAGAAAGCAAAATGGGGAGCAATAGCCCGTTAAGATAGTCTTAGTGCCTTCTTTGTTGCGATGTTTGATTCCAAAGAATTGGTGGACTTGCAACCTTTGAAGCTAACCTCGACATGGAGGAATAATAGATGTGGGGAACAAGCTATCTCTAAAAGGTTAGACAAATTTCTGATTTCAGAAAACCTGCTTTCGGGGTCTTTGATAGTGATAACATGGGTAGAGGTTCTTATCACCTCCCAATTCTCTTACGGATTCAAGGTCCAGAACACAAGCCTGCTTCTCCATTCAAGTTTAACCCTCCTGGATCGAGGAAGAGGATTATCGAAAGCTTGTAGTGGATTCATGAAGTCCTCTAGAGGATATCCCCAATGTCTCCTTCAAGAAACAATTTGAGAAAAATCTTCAAAGAACAAAGGAGGAGAAAAATAAATGGGACAAGATATACATGACCAACCAACAGAAACAGCTAAAAGAAGTTGGATCAAACTTAAAGAATATTTACAGCCTAAACAACTCTAGAATTTTCTTAGATAAATATATAAAAGAGGTTCGGGAAAATGAGTTAAAATGAGAAGAGCTGCTAGCAAAGGAGGAGGAGCTATTGAGGTTAAGAAGCAGGGCCATTTGGATCAAGGAAGGAGATAACAACAAAAAAAAATTCCATAGACATGCAACGCACAGAAAAAACCTAAATACCATTTTGGCAATTAAAGATGTGAATGGGGAGTGGGTTAATTCCTTCAAGGAAAAAGCAGAGGTTGGGGAAAGGTTCTTTAAAAACATCTTCTTAGAACTAGAAGGATGTAATATCCAGGAAATTTTGAAGGTCCTCGGCATGTTTCCCACACTGATAAATGAAGAAATGAACAATTCCTTGAAAGAAGAAGAGACAAAAGAAGAGCTAGAAAAAATGGTATACTCCTTCCAAAAAGGTAAGAGCCACAGCCCTGATGGTTTTACTATTGAATTTTTCCAGGGTTTCTTTGAGTTAGTAAATGGTGATTTGATGAAGGTAATGCAAGAGTCTCAGAGAGCTGGGAAGGTATTGGGAGCCATGAATTCAACCTTATTGGCCCTCATTCCCAAAAAAACAAAACTCCTCCTCCTTCGAGGATTTTAGGCCAATTTCCTGCTGTAATGTGGTGTATAACATAATCGCAAAAATAATAGCACAACGTGTTAAAGCCAATTTTAAGCGAAATCATTACAAAGGAGTAGTTTCGGTTTATTTTTAATCACCAAATCCATGATGTGTTGTCTCTAACATAGGAGGCTATCCACACCATCATTAGAAGTAAGAGTAGAGCCTTTGCACTAAAGTTAGACCATTCAAAGGCTTGTGATAGGGTTAGTTGGGCATTCCTTAGATTACTAATAATTTAGATCAATATGGATGTAGAAATAGTTAATTGGATAATGGGGTGTGTCCAGTCAACATCCTTTGTAGTTCTTATTAATGGCTCCCCATCCAATTTTTTCAGTTCTACAAGAGGTCTAAGACAAGAGTGCCCGCTCTCTCCCTTTTTATTCCTTCTCATAGGTGATGCCCTAAGCAGACTAATTCACCATGCTAAGAAGGAGGGTTCACATAAAGGAGTAATGGTGACAAGCTCTGAAGAACTCTCCCACATTTTGTTTGTGGATGATGTGGTAATGATGGGAAAAGGAACATGGGCGAACCTCAGAGAAGCTGAACACATCATAGACTTGTATAAGAAGGCTATAGGAATGCACATCAATGTGGAGAAGTCCATGCTCTCAGAGAATGGTCTCTCTGATACAGTAAGGAATAAGCTAAGCTCAGAAATCCCCTATTATGTAAAGCCTCTGTCAGAAGGTTTCAAATACCTAGGGTTTTTTCTTAAACCTAATAATTCTTCATTTAAGGATTGGATGTGGTTATACAAAAAGATTGAAGGAAGAATTGGGTTATGTACCAACAAGTTCTTGTCAAGGGGAGGAACATTGGTTTTACTCAAGACAGTCTTGCAGAGCATACCTGTATACTGGGCCACAATAGCATATATCCCAAAAGGCATACTGCAGAAACTAAGGGAAAAATTCTTCTCCTTTGTATGGCCAACAAGTAAACAGTTAGAAAGAATTCCTTTGGCCAAATGGAAAACGTTGGCTAATATTAAGGAACTTGGTGGACGGGGAATAAAGAACCCATTTCTATTCTGTCAATCCCCAGATGCAAAAAATCTGTGGCACTTAATAAAGAATCCTGATTCCTACTAGGGGGAGGTCTTGGTTTCCAAATATTTCCCTAATGGCTCCATCCAAGAATGGATAAGAAAACCAGATAAAACATTCAAGAATGGATCTATTGGCTGGAAGGCTCTGGTACTAGCATTTCCTCAATTAGGGAACTAGATTTCTTGGTGTGTAGGAAATGGGAAACAAAATCTCGTAGGGGAATATCCATGGGTAGGAGTAGGGGAAAGATACAAACTTTCAGGTTCCCTGATTGTAAAACTCAGAAGCTCACAGATCTCAAATCTAAGTCAGGCCTGTTCTCACACACTACAAAGGGAAACTCCGTGGAAGAATTATGAGGATCTAGGACTAGAAGAGGGAATTAAGGAAGAATGGAATGAGTTTTTCTCCCTATTACAGTCTTGTTTTATTCATCTTGAAGATGATGCAAAAGATAAACTGGTTTGGACGAAAAACCCTGCCATAAGGGATTTTACGGTCAAATTAGGCAATAAGAGTTGGGCATTAGAGCATTACCGGGGAGAGAAAATGGATTGGTGGAAACAAGTGTGGAAGAGTGAAGGCCCTTTTAATGCTAAAATAACTCTCTGGCTGGCACTAAGCAACAAGCTCTTAACTTGGGAAAATCTTAAAAAGAGAGGTTGGCATGGTCCAAGCTGGTATGTTTTATGCCACTAAGATGAGGAAACTGGATCTCATATGTTTTCTCTCTGTTCTTATGCATAAATAGTCTGGAAGGAAGCTTGCAGAGAGCTAAAATTTCAAGGGACGCGTGGGGGGGCCTCTCTTGAAAAAAAGTCCTCTGCATGGTGTTCAAAAACATCGATACGTATCTTTAGTGCACTTCCTTCCTTTTTCTTATGGAATCTATTGGGCTCAAAATGCAGCGATCTTGAATAATATATTGATTCCTCATGAAGTAACGACGACCCTTGTGGTGCAGTTAACTAGGGAACACAAATCAAAGGAGAAGAGCCCAAAAATAGGATATTAGTACCTCCAGAAATAAATAAAGCAGTTCCCTGGGCATTCTTTGATGGAACAAGTCAAGGAGATCCTCACCTGGGAGGTTTGGGAGGAGTGTTATACTTCTCAAAGAAATATAAGGTTAAAGTATGGTATGCTCCTGGGAACTGTACGAACAACAAATCATAACTAGCATCTCTTCATGCAATCCTAGAGCTGGCTATAAACATAAAAATCTCTCATTTACAGGTATTTGGGAACTCAAAGATGGTGGTTGATTGGGTCAATAAGAAGATTGAGATAAACGCTCCTCATCTTCAACAGATTTTGAGAGCAATCAGAAGGATTTTGGATCTCTTCTCAGGCCTTAGCATAACACATGTTTACAGAGAATTAAACATGGAGGCAGACAGTTTGTCCAAAATTGCTCTTCTCTTAGCTCGAGTCCATCTAGAGACGGAAGAAATAAAACAAGATTAGAAGAATTCTCAAGAAAGTGAAAAGGATTTTTTTTTGGGAACCTTTTTATGTAAGATGAAACCCGCAGAAGGATGTATAGAGTGGATACTGGAATTGTNTATATATATATATATATATATAGAGTAATTTAATTAGTCATTTAGATTATAATAATATGGTATTTTTACAATAAATTGATTGAAAAAAGTGAAACAATTTTTAGGTTTTGAGTGGACACCTTAGCTTTTTTTATTTATTTAAGAAGGCTTAATCTTGATTTTTTTGGGGGGGAATCAAGGGTAGCCACAAGCCCCTGGCCCTCACCATAGGTGCACTTGCACCACTCCTTCAGGATTAAGTGGAGAGTTTAACTATTATCCAAAACACTAATTCTTAATCAATTAAAAAGCAGTTTTAAATCTTACTTCAAAATTATTCTTTTAATATAAACATTAATATATATATATATATATATATTATTGTTGGATGCGGGAACAATATTTATATTGGTCGTGATCCAATAGTGGGAATTGATCATTGGAACCTCTTTGATGCCTTGATACTTTCGTTGCATTCAAAGAATATTATTGTCTTGCGCCAGGCATGTGGTAGTGACCCAATGTTTTCGACTAAGTGGCTCTCGGCCTTGGAGCTTGGTTTGGCTGATGTTTTTGCTGTTGAATGGGATTCTTTTGTGGCGGAGCTGAGGTCATCTGGAATTTTGTTGACAGATGTTCCATATGTTATGCTTTGGGTTAGCGATAAGAAATCCAGGTTGGTAAAGGCTAGCATTGTTTATGACTCTTTACTTCTTCACCAATCTCATATCGATCCTGTGTGGTGGTTTTCCATGCTCTGGAAGGCCAAGGTTCCTCAAAAAGTGAAATTTTTTTCTTGGCTCATTCTTAAACTAAAGGTTTTATCATGGGACTTGTTGCAACACAAAGTCTTCTAGGGGCCTGGAAGATGTATTATGTGCAAAGGAGATGGTGAATCGGCGGACCATCTGTTCTATATATGTCCTCTTTTTCGGTCTCTGTGGTCGAGCATTTGCATGGGTTTAGGTTTTGTTTGGAATTGGAATCAAAACACCTGTGTTGATTTCCTCAAAAGAGTGGCAGACCATTCAGTGATTCCATTTGAAGTGGTTTTGCTATTTATCTGGGACTTCTAGTTGGCAAGGAATATATTGCTTTTTTAGCATTGTATTCCTAATTTCAGTGCTATGATTGTAAAGCTCTGTGCTCTGGGTTGTTCTAGCAAAATGAAGCATCCAAGGGGCAGATTATAGACCATTTCTTTTCCTGCTCAATCTGTGGACATGTCTATTGGTTTCTTTGATGGAGCAGCATTGCAGGGGCATTGTGGTGCTGGAATGTTCGTCAAATTGTTGGGGAATGCCTCCTTTCACCTGCTTATGGGGGCTCGTGGGGGTACAAACAACAAGGCCGAATTGCTGGCTCTTTGGGGAATTCTTACATTTGTCAAGCATCGTGGGATTCATCTGCACTGGATTATGGGCGGTTCGAAGATGATTGTGGATTGGGTGCTCAATCGTCAGCCTCTACAATCGATTGCTCTTCACCATTGGACTAAGAGAGTTCGGTTGCTGTTAGAAGAGAGTCCAACTCTATCCTTAATTCATGTGTATAGGGAATTTAACACTCAGGTGGATCTCTTGTCCAAACAAGATGTAGGCCTTGATCCAGGGCAGATCCATTGGAAGGAATTTTCACATGACTCTTTGATCATGGAGGGAGTCTTGTCTTGTCACTAATAGTTTTTCGCTGATGACACACAATCGTGTTTGTAATGGTGCCATTTGTGGACTTGTTATGATCTTTTTCTGGTTTTCCTAGACGATGTCTATGTATTTTGATATTACTGTTACCTGGTGATTTTCTGTCTGGGTTGTTGGATGACAGACTATCTCTGATCTTTTGGATTATATATGTATTTATCCTTTAGCTATTGTAATAGCTCGTCTCTACTAGACTGAATGGTCGAACTTGTATGTCTTTGGACGGATACTGTAATGTTGAGCAAATTCTTTTTGCTCTTTTTCGCTGATTACTTGATACAACCTACTTTAATATATGGTTGTCTTTTTTCGTCTATATATATGACAATTATTTAGAGAATCAAAAGTGGATATTTTTTACATAATTTCTCGGATAAAAAAAACATATATATCTGACACTTTGATTTATGAAATGTTATATTCAAAATTATCAAATCAAATTTCATCTAAAAGTACAAATCATATATATCTATATAATATAATCTTTGACAAGACAAACAATATGCCTCAAAAACAATTCATTAAAATTTTCAATGTAAAGATTTGATCACACAAAATAAATGCATCCAACAGCAATGCATTTAACTGGTACTACACATACATAAATAAAGTACAGTCTAGTCTTTTCTTTTCGAAAAAAAGACGAGACAATTAGATTCACTACATTTAATACTGCTTAAATATAGACAAAAATAGACAGTTGGATTTAAATTCAAGGATCAGTATCCCAACAGCACAGCAACAACATTAAATACATACTATGCTGCTAGGTGCACAGTGCATATTAAGCTATTCACTTGTCACTGACAGCTAGTACCGTCCCAACTCTGCTAGACATAGTTGCAGTGACCTGCTCAATTTGCTGTCGCTTTTAGATGAATGTAGGGTATCCTTTTGGGGGGGCGATTCGGGCGGATGTAGGATAATTTTAATCCTGCGCCTCCATTGTGTACCTCCTTTTCGTTTTATTCCCGCCCACAGCCAAACTCTCTGCATTTGTACTTATCTGTTGCAACTCTGCCTGCACTCCAGTCACTGCTTTCGACCGGCTGCTATCATATACAGCCATGTCCTTAGATGCCCTAACAATGCCCAAATTCCCACCGATTAGAGAGCCAATGTGCAATTGCCAAATAGTAGTAATTCCCACCGATTAGAGAGCCAATGTGCAATTGCCAAATAGTAGTAATTCCCACCGTTTAGGGAGCCAATGTGCAACATATCAAGGAACAATAGTTGTTTTTATGTTCAAATTCCGTGATGTAAGTAGTTCTTATTAAATTCAAAACTTCAATCATTTTCAGACTATCTGGCTAGGTTTAGAATGAATGGTGCAATACCTCTATACAAAGTTTCGAATTTGAATCACAGATAAACTCTAATTATATCTGAAAATTTGACCTCGGTTGTTTAAGTTACTCACCATCAAACAAAAAGGCGCTCAAAATAATGGGATTTTTCAATTAACTAAGCAAAACAGTAAGATAATCTAAATCTGTTTGGGCAGTGATATTTTTCATAGCGTTTAACAGAACTAGTGTTCTCTTGATGGTCTCTAAGCTGCTCACAGGCAACTAGTAAGTCTTTGGCTTAAATTCATTCAAATTGGAGTATGTTCACGTACATTGCGTTGCGTGGGTGAATGATAACATTCAAATTATTGTAGTCTGTTCACGTGCGTGCGTACATTGCGTTGCTTGTGAAAATGATAAGCATGGAATGCCTAATCAAGTAAAATGATTGATTGATGGATGGATATCGACCCTTAATCACAGACCAGTGAGTCCTTCTGTAAGGTACCCTCTATCATTAGTTCGCAAACACCAATCATGGGCTTCACATGATACCAACAAAATGACACTGAGAATCAAAGACTAGCTTTTGTCAAATGACATACATGAAAAATCAAATGATCTTCATGATGAAGTCCAAAGCTTTGACAAAATTGGACGATGTTTTTTTCTCTTTGTTTTTTTATTTATATTTTTGCTGGGAAAAGTTGGCTCGGAAGAGAAGTGGACCATCCCATTATGTCTGCCACTCCACTGTTCCGGTGGATTGAAGAAATGAAATATTGTGGCATTTAACCCATCCCCCACTTTCCTAGGATTCCCACAAAGATCATCATTCCTGGCATGATTTACAGTGGCTAGTTGTTTCTTCCCAACATGACTTGTAGAGGTTGGTGTTTTTACCCTATTGTGACTTGAAGTAGCTAGTGACTTTCCATCAGCATGACTAATAGAGGCTAATGGGTGTCTCCCTCATCTTAGTTTTTTTCACTTAGGCATCTTTTTGGTATATAATATGTTTCCCAAGGTCTCTTATGAAATCCCATGATGTGTTAGAATAGGAGGTGAGGGGAAAATAACATCCAAAATTTCAACTAGGATTTGTAAAAAAAATTCCACCATTTTCGTATAGAGATGCACACTGGTGCATTTCCTCCCAATCATTTTCATGAAGATCCATGACTTTCATAATTTCCTCATCAATAGGTAATATTTTGTTAATAAGATCATGTGAAGTAGGTGGAGAAGTTTCCCTAAAGGGTGAAAAAGACTTATCAGAATGATCAACTAGGTGAGACTCTAAAGTAGCTTCAACAATACATGATTGGATTTCTTGATAGGAATCTCGACCACAGCGAACAACATTTTCTCTCTATAAGATTCAACTTCTGAAGGATCAAATGAGCCAATGGAATCATCAATGTTGAAAGTGATCATACAAATGGAAGCACCGGTGATAAAGGTGTTGGACACATGAAAAGGAAATGAGCCAATCAAAGATGAGTCCTTAAATAAGATGACACCAACATTCTCATAATTACTCATGGAATCTCCCACAAATGGCACATTACTACCAGTGTTGGGGCACAATTCAGACATGCGGTAATAAACTTGGTCTATAGTAACTATGTTCCCTTGATGGGGGGAATTAATATCATGAAATATTGATGAAGCTATAGATTTCATTGCATAAAACCAAATACACCCAATCAAGAGGTTATAATCCAATGGAGCATCAACCAATTCAACATCAAGTGAATTTTTTTTTACTCGCGATGGGAAAAGCAATGTGGATTCCTTAAGGTGTAAAAGTACGTTCATTGAAATATTTCAAAGCGGTATTGGATTGAGCTAACATTCAAGATCCAATGGATTTCCTACATGAAATGGACATAACACATGTACAGGTTCTTTCATAAATGACTATGCGAAAGATGTTTTCCCATGTATGACTACTTGAATTTGAAACACAATCTGGTGGGAAAGACTAGGTTGCTATGTTCCATATAAAATATGACAAAGTTCAATATTGAGGGATCAATCTCACCAATGACTATAAACAATGATTTATGTTGCAAAGGACAATTTTGATACAATTTGAGAAGTTACATAACACATGGGTCCTAGTCCAAATCCTCTAGAATATTGTAATTATGGGTGGATATATCACTGGGATTATGTGTCACTCTTTAAAGTAACCCCTTAGGAGGGTGAATGGTTGTGTCAAGAGTAGGTTTCTCTAATTGAATAGGTTCATTAGTTTGGGAAGAAGAAGCCCAATCCTTTTCCAGAGGATTTCCATCTGGAATTCCATACCGATGAGTTTGTGTGGACTGAGATATTGTATCCTCACAAAAAATTACATGCAAAGATCCATTCCCATTCAAAGGATGACCTCCATCACCCTCTTGCAAGGGAAGAGTATTTGCAGCAACCATTTGTTGATGTTTCTACTAAGGAGGGAAATGGGTTTTCAAAATAACAGGTTGCGGGGAAGATTCTTTCTGAGTGATGAAATCATTGACCTCTTTTAAGCGCAGAAAAATGTGTCATACGGCCATCACCGCAAATTCTACAAGGAAATTTAATCTTCCTTTCCTTCTTATTCCCCCCAACATTAGGTGTTGAGGATTTCAGGCTTCCTTGCTTAGTCAAAGGCTTTTACAATTTATTATTTTTCAGTTTCCCTCTATATTGTTGAGGTTTGGTGGATTGGACCAAATTGACCTCAAAGTTCTAAGAAAAAACAAGAGGTGGTTTGGAAACAGGCACAGTATAAGAGGTATTACAAACAATAGAAAGTTTATCGAACTTCCCACCCAACTGGATTACTGAATAGAAGAGACAAAATCAACAATACCGTCAGCAAGTGGTCTTGGGGTGTCTCTAGATGGGTTAGTTGAAGGCATAGGAGCATGCAGAATAATGTTGTATAAGGTTTTGAATTATGAATAAATTAAATCCAAATGTTGGGCATGATGAATTGCTTTCGCTTTGGTTGCATCTCCACCCATAGCGACATTGTGAGAAACGGGAAATAACAAGAACTATGTGAACCAATATGTTAATAGTTGGTCTATAATAATAGATTTTGAAAGCCTCTGCCTCCATTCAGGAATGTGACCAAAGATATGCGTGTGGTATTCTGACATAATGACTTCAAAAGGTCAGTTACAATTTCATGACGGATAGGTAATTTGAAATGTGTCAAAAATTTCATTGCTAACACATTGAAGCTAGTATATGAGGCACTTGGAAACTCAATGTACCATTTAGAGGTACTCCCAGTCAGGCTTCATAGGAAAATGTGCAATTTAACGTTGTCATCCAATATAGAATTAGAGACACACCATAAATGACAATTCATGATATGGGTGGATGGGTCTTCCCTTGTTTTACCATCAAACCTAGTGATATCAAAGGAGAATTTTTGAGGAATAGTTGGGCACAATGTTTTTTTGAAAAGTCCAGTTTATCAAGAGTAGCCAAAAATGGTAGTTGCAAGTTTGTATATGGATTTTGTGTCAAAGGTAGATGTTGGTGCAAAATGGAGACTAGGTTCTTGCACATCGGCCAACAAAAGGATGTCGATGTATTATATTGTGCTGACATTCCATCAAATCCCATTAAGGGGGGAATTCTCACGTGAAGTATAACCGAAGACCAGCATAAGAAATGGTTTAGTTAATAGTATTTTTGTTATGGGATTTTCCAAAACTGAACATCACAATTGCATTCATCATATCGCACTAAGACTTAAATGGGTTAATCATTTATCCATCAAAACAATATAAAATAGAACCATAAGTGAAAAACCATTATACATACAAGTGCATAAAAATCATAGAGACATAATCCATGCAAAATTTTATAAAGGGGCCAACAATATTTCTCAATATATTATCAGATCCTCAATACAATAGAAATATCACAGCCTTAGTTCTTACATTCACTATGGAAATAACCATCGCGGGATACAACAGAACCAAAAAACTCCATTACAAAACCCACAACCCAACTTTGAATATCTCCTTTTGCAGTTGATTTGATTGATGCTCGGGTATTATTGCCTCTAAACTCTTCTTGCAGGATATTTTCTTTCCTTCCTTACCTTACCTTACTTCAGCAACGTATGGTGCTTTCCTCTACTTCCGCTACTTCTAATAGTCTTTCTCTAGTTCCTTGTTTTCCTTGACTTCTAGTGTTCTTACACTACTTCTACTTCCTTCTACTTCTACTACAAAATCAAGGATCTAATAGGCCTCAAGTATAATGGTTGACTCACCCTCAAGTCAACTCTACTTCGTGATTGACTTCTAAACTTCTATAACAATTGATCCTTCAAATATAGGAGCGAGCAGGTGCCTTGAAATCCTGTGGCTACATCCTCTCCTTTCGTGGAAATCCTTGTGAGATTATGGATATCATCGACATGGATACAATATTTCCTATCTAACCATAGGGAATGGTCATGCATATGACTAATTGGTAACTTCATACATTTATAAATGTTTGGTGTTGTGACAAAGACTGGAATGTATTTCAAGTGGAGGAGGGTTAAATCTTGGAGAGCCACAAAATCGAGCTTCCATTCTTGGAAAACTTGCCCATTGTTGAGTGGAAATAAATTAATGTACACCATAGGTTGCATATTAGAATACATGTTCCCTTATATGAAATCAATGTACAAAAGCCATGTTTGCTCAAATTTTCCATTAAGATCACCTCCAACATGGACCCTTAGGTCTATGGGGTCTAGTTTTTCAACCTTGTTCTGCTTCGCTAGGGCCCTGCTATATGCAGCTCTTGTGGTGGCCACCTTGTTAACATTAAAAATTGTTCACCTAACTCTCTATGGTTTAAACCATAATCATACATCATATTACCACCATTATTTCCTTCATTTTGGCCTTCACAATTGTATTTCCACTAAATATGGTCCAAAACATCATTATTCCTTCCCCATAAATGGAGGGAAGATGAGCATTTATTGTGATTTATCCCCACTCTCTCCAAACAAGGGTAAAAAACCCTAAAAATGAGAAAGGGTCAAAATACCATAGATAAATACCATGGACAATAAAATACCATGGGACATTAGCATGGGTAAAAAACCCTTGGGCCATCCTATAAATACATTGTGAATGCCTCCCCCAAAACACTTTTTTCCATTTGCTCTTAGTAACACTATACACTTTTCTGCCATTATTCCCATATTTTTCCACGACATTCCCCATAGTGTACATTGAGTTCACTCCGTACCCATTTGGATTCATTCCCCCATTTGAAAACTATTCGTGGAAGAGACTGGAGACCCAAATTGTGGATCAGCGGGAGCATTTCTGAAGACGGCTACGGTGGCCCATATTTCATAAAAGGTATCTTTTGTTCTTATTTTGCATTAGTTAGTATTATATATCTTAAAAAACCTAAAAATATTGTTATTGTTTTTTTACTTCCTCCCTCATGTGAATGGTAGGACCCATCAGTGATATGTAAAGAAGAAAATGACTCTTTGAATGAAACCACTATGATTTGCATTATCTAGGGTTAGTGCTTTTGCACGTAGTTGGGGAGAAATCCCCACTACATTTTTGGTGAATCCACTCGATCGATCCATATGGATCTTTGTTTTGCAGGTTTATCTAATGGTTTGTTCTCCTTTGATTCCTTCAGTCATCACAGATCTGACCCCCTCGCGATAGATCCAAACCAGTGTTGCTTCAGTTCCTGCCCCACGGCCCTAGCCAACAACCATTTCTCAAAACAATTCTAGTTTCAGCTGATTCGCTCTTATTCGACCGAAAGCTACAACCCAGCCGCACCTTTTTTCTCAATAAGTGTGACCCAAGTCGGGCCTTTTTCCTCAATAAGTGGGAACTGGACCAGAAATCCAGATCGCACCTGTCCTGACTTTCGAAGTGACACCAGTCGCTACTGTAACTCGATTTTGTGCAACCTATCGTGCTTAATCCTCTATTTTGTGCAACCCCAATCACGCATGTTCCACCGACAGGTGCGACCTGCAATTCTTCATTCCTTTTTTGGTGCTTGAGATCCTTGTTCCTGACCCCCTGTCTGTGTTTGACCCCTTCCCGACCTATTTATGTCCAGATCTGATCCATTACAGCCTGGTGGTTTGTTTTGATGTCCTCTTTTCCTTGTATGTGAGCCTCTTGATTCGAGCTTCATATTTGGGACCCCCTGTTGGTTTCCTACACCTTGGTAAGTTCCTTAGACGTTCATTTACTTGTGTTTATTTTATGTTATGGAAGAATTAGTTGTGATTTTGCATGATATTTACTGTTATTTACTGCTATTTATCTGCATTTTCTTTTATGCCTCCCAGCAGTGAAATCGTTGCATCTTTGTTGTAGGATTGATGGGGCTTATACACATCATTTGCACACATCTCACACCCTAAAGACAAAACACTTGGTTCATGACCCCAAGCTATCCTTAAAAATAACTTGATACAACCAACATTGTAACCTTATTTGAGGACAAAACAATCTTGTAGCTAAGTTAGGAAATTGGGGATAGGCATCTGAACAACACCCCTTTGTCACTTACATCTTGATACACAACTGTTGTCTATTAGGGGACCAAAATACTCTTGTACTTGTTGACACGGTCAAGGTCATTCTGTCGGGAGCCCCTCTTCTTTGCAAGAGTAAGCCGCAACGAAGGGGTTCTAGAAGTCAGGGTGGAATATCGCACTCCATCTTGTACCGAAGGCTAACCCTTCACAGTCCTCCTCGGGCAACCCAATTGGCTGTCGAGGGCCAAAGGGTTGGTGCACTAGGAAACCAACCGGACGTGTCATGAACGAGGTAGCCTAGTTTCCATTCTTCTAGGTATTTTTTACCGAGGTCCTTCTTAATTGTGGGATTCTCTTAGCCTATTGTTCTTCCATTTCGTATTGTCTGGCTGAGATTTCATCACCCTGCTGAGGATACAATTTGTGAGGGGCTTCCAACTTGTAGTTAGGAGCTTGCTTGCACTTTTATCCCATAGATTAGTGTGTCATTTTATTTCTAGGTAGTGTTGCTTGTTGGCTTTCTGAACACTTTGTTATAGTCTCCTTGCTGTAACTCGTTGTTGCAGTTCAGTTTTACATATTTTTGTTGGCCTATGAGCCTCCATTTATATGCTCTTCTTCTACACACTTGGTTGTAGTTGGGTTTTTGAGCCTGTGATCGATACTCTTGAGTTTTCATTCATTACACAACACTCCATCATGTCATTATAGCTCCACCACGGTACTCACATAGGCTTAGGGGGCATAGGTTCGGTTCCTTGAACCATCACCATGGATCCATATTCGACATCGTTCACCACCTTTGGAGCCACATATGACCTCTAAGTTTGATTCATATTCATATCAACCTGAACCTACCTTGTTCACTGCCCCATCAGCCCCATGGTTGGTGCACATCTTGGTCCCTTCCAAGGGGGGATGGTTGGTAGTGGTCTTGTGTCCATTTTTCCTATCATTACGGGTATCCCTTCCACTATATCTACAAGTCCTTGTCCTAGTGGGCCAGTTAGTACTCCAGGAGTCCTTCTAGGTTGCAATCAAAAGAGCCAGGTAAATTAATCTCATTTTCAATGATGGGTGGATAATTGGATCAAGATGGAATGACTAACTCACTGAATTCCTTACTCAAGACAATCTAGGTATATCAAGGGTTACGAGGCTTTCAAAATCTATAATCAGATAGGTAATTTTATCAAGATGAATGAAGAAGCTAACTCTATCAACCAGAACATACATATATAAAACAATACATATGATGGGTTAATAAAACTAGTAATGAGTACTTATGATCCTTGCTTACAAATCAGTAGGCAAGATGACAGTCACCAATGGATTATGTAAACACAGATAAAGAATATAATTCAACTCATAATAATAGAATAGGTATGAAAAAGAGAATTCTAATAACAACAGTGAAAGAAGCTTGTATCTTGACATATTAAAAAGACAGTCCTTCACAATTTATAGCATAGTAGTGTATCCAAAATCGAACTTTCAATCCCAAGAATGAATTCCTCCTCCATACAATGATTCTTCAATGAGATTAAATAATATTTACAAATAAGTTTCAAGACCCTAAAAATATGGATCTGATAACCTCTTTTCCTATCTCAAATCCGAATTTGTGAGGTCGCTAGAAAATGCATAAATTTCTGGAAATATGCTTCTCAGCGATTGACCTATATCTCTCAAATAAAAACAGATTTTGGAAAACTGAGAGAGGGTTTTGTATATTGGTTTGTTAGGAGAAAAACCCTCTCTCAGTTATTTGAGATTCATTTTCATTTTCCCGACATATGTATTTAAAAAACATGTGTCAAACAAGGGAATTCCGAGATCTGAAATTTAGGGCTTAGAGATGGATTCGATTATCCCAATCTGTAACACCCGTAGGAAAAATGAGAGAGGTTATTTTTGTTTGAGATGTTAGGAAAAAAATATCCTCATATTTTGCAAAATTATTCTTGAGTCACTCAAAATCATCATTTGAAAATGATGACTCAGTACAGTAAAAATGACATTTTTGCAGTAAATCTCCTCTAAAAGACTCTTAAGAAATTTAATAATACTTCATTTTAATGAGTTTCTATCACTTAATAAAATAAATTTGACCAATTTATTTGAGGATATAACAGGGTCCCTTGCCACTTCACACACTCCTGTTGGTCTACTACTCACTAGTGCTGGCCCCACTCCATCCACCGTGGTTCCTACCATTCCACCATTTATACCTGGGGGTAGTGGCCCTTCCACGTCTGTTCCAGCTATTCCTACCATACCAGTGACTATTCCTATTTTCATAAGTCAACCTTACCCACTCCCATTCAACCATTGGAACTACATTCCTACTGATGCCGACAACATTCCTGGCCCTTCCCGATACACTCTCAGTTCTAGTCTACCTTTTATGGATAGTATCAACATGCCTGACTTGGTACGGTTGACCAATGGCCCCATTTGTTGCAACCCACTATGGCCTCCTATGCCTACCAAACTTTCCTCATACATCCCTAAGTTTGAGGGTAAGGAGGGAGAATACCCCCAAAACCATATTATATCATTCCACTTGTGGTGTTCATCTAACAACATAGTGGATGATTCTTTCCGATTGTGGTTATTCTAGCGCAAAATCACTAGTGTTGCGGCCAAGTGGTATATTAAGCGGCCTCATGCCACCTACTCAGAATTTTCCTCCTTATCCTCAATTTTACTTCAATACTTCCAATTACCCGTCTGTTATGATGAGGGGGTGGAAAGATTATTATCCTTTCGACAAAACACAACTACTCATATCACAGATCATATCCATGAATGGCGTCATTTCTGTAGCTCTATTACATAGCATCCTCACTTTTATTCGGTCTCTCCTGTGATGCCACCACATTCTGGTCACACCCATAGTGTTGTCCAACTAGTTTACGCCCTTGATTATTCACGCATAATGACTCAGTCTAGAGCCACACCTTCCTATGTGCCTCCCACAACAGCTCCTCACGTTTACGGACCAAATTTTTCGGCACACTCGTGTAATGTAAAAATGACTCGCTTTGCAGCCCCACCAGCTGCCATTGCCTATTACCCACCACCTGTGCCACCTACTTTGGGTTCGGCTTTGACTCCTCTTGCTCCTATAGGATAGGTCTACACACATCAAAACCTCCCTAAAAAATATCCCCCCAATAACTAACAAGGGCAGGGAAGGAATAAGAGAGGTAGGAATCAGTGTAACAACCAGAATCAAGGATGTGGCCAACAAGACAACCCTCCGAACAATAATGAAATCGACCCCCCTACACAAAGCCCCCATTTTCCCGCTTGATGTGGGAAGAACCCATAGTTGTAGACTAATAATCTGTGCACCATTTGTAACACTTATGCCCATTACACCCATCAGTGTCCTCACTTGGATCACGTCCACCATTTACTCCAAAATAAAAATCAACATGACCCCAATGCGGCTGTTGTGGCTCATCCAAACCCAACATCACCAGGTCCTCCACCTATGCTACTCCAAAATCCCCTACGACACCAAGTAATGGTTGCAACCCATCCCTTGGTCCCACAAACTCCTGCAACCACTTCTGTGGTTCAACCCATTGATCTTGGTGTCCATCACCTCTTAACGTTATCATCTGATGTCAACCTACATTCTCAAGAAAACCAGTATGGCTCCACCACGAAAACCATCAACCCCTCTCCGGCATCTACCTCCAGCGCTCCAGATATGTATTTTCATTTTTCGAGACCCCCTGTGGATGGGGATTCCAAATTCCCGCGGTTCCCTTTATGTCACATTGCGAACAGTGCTAACTCCAGAGCTGTGCTCAACTACAATATAGTCCATGACTTGGCTCAGACTCCTTCGGACATGTCCTCTCTGGAAGTACTCAAAACTTTTCCTTCGCAACGTAAAGCATTGTTATCCACGCTAGGTGATGTTGATCCCTTTGATTCTAGGTGGATCACTTATGACCTGTATCAAGGAGAACCCCAGATCCATCATACGTTTCCTTTTAAGTTCTGGTCATGATTCATAATTTGGTTATTCATTGATGCTTCATTAATGAGGGGGAATCCACCTGTGTTATGTCAACCTTTGTCTAGAAGAAACTTGGACCCCCAACCGTTCAACCTTCATCCACCGCTCTTCGTGCCTATGATGGTCATGATGCTCAACCCCAGGGTTTCCTCACGAATGTCCCTGTTGAGTTAGTCGGTAAATCAGTGTTGATTGACATTGAGGTTGTCAATGCCCAACTTGATTACAACCTCCTCCTTGGCCGTAGTTATATGTATGCAATGTGAGTCGTTTCCTCTACCGTCTTTTGACTCTTGATGTTCCCTCATGATGGGAATATCGTGACCATCAACCAGCTAACGTAATATGATCCAAAGGGCCCGTCCACACCAAAGCACATCGTTCCCATTATCGACAATGTGTCCATACCATCCATGTATGTCGTTGGACCAGGCTTGTTTTCCAACACTTCTATGACAAACACCTTTTTGTCCTTACCAACTCCTCCTTTGCTGACTGATATATTAGATTTGTGCACAATCACATCCAGTAGTGTTTTGAACTCCTCACAACCTCAGTCGTAACCCCAACCACGGACCTTGGGGAATTATTGTGGTTCACTCCCTTTCCACACAATTTCCTTCCTATTTCCACCATCCATCATCATGAGCAAGCATATCATGACTACTCTCAACTTTCCTGGTTTCAATTTGGGTATACCTGTGTGATACCTTGATCCATTTACCCCGCCCCCAACTCCCCATGTTGTGTTGAATCCCATCCAACCTATTGAGATGATGTCGCACCCACCTCTTGGTACACCAATGACTAGCCCTATCTCTACTCCTACCCTCCTCCTTCGAAAAAGTCTGGCCGGGGCAAGGAGACCAAAGTGACGAAAGAACCTCATCCTTCTCCTACATGTGCTTTATGCGATGTCCAAGGCCATGCAACATAGAATTGTCCCAATTTACCTCTCCTTCGCAACCAAATACACACTTTAGTTGACATTGACAACATTCCAGAGGTCAATGTTCCAGCCTTACCCGAGGTAAAAAATAAGTCGTTGCGAACCAACCATCCATGTGCAGCTTGTGTCCTATATGGTAATTATTTACACCATTTCCAAAACTTTCTTGAGTATCGGTCACTCATTAGTGACCTTTGCATGCATTCTCGTGACTCTAATATTACTGTCCTTGAGGAGATCCACCCTCCGATTTCTTCCTCGAAAACAACCAACACTATCTACACGATCTCTAGCTCCAGTAGTCCTTCCCTCTCCTCGGTCGTGGAAGATCCCTCTGGTTTATCTGCATGTTTCCTTCACAATGATGAGGAGATTCTTGAAGCTCTTTCGAATCCTGAGTATCCTTGGGATGATATGCACCATCGCTCTTATTTCATCCTCGATAAGCCTTCTTCATCATCGAACCAATACTCTATCGAAGCGAAAGACTTCATCCGTGGAAGTGTCAACTGGTTTAAAAACCCAATTCTTGCACCTAACACCTTTGAAGAGGGTAACATGGATTACATTTCTCCAACCATCAAGTTCAACATATCAACCACACCCAAGGTAGTTGAAGATATTACACTTGGTGCATCTTGCTCCCTTAAATAGGTTGCTTCATACAAAGCATCTTTTCAGGAATTTCGTGGTATTTTCGCTTGGTCATATATCGATATGCCTAGGCTTGATCCATCCATCGTCGAACATCATATCAACGCATGGACTCATGTTTCCCTCATTCTCCAAAAGCAATGGCCCATTCACCCATCAAAGGATCTCACCATCAAAGCTGATATTGAGAAACTACATAAAGCAGGTTTCATCTACCCCATTGCGTATACCACTTGGGTTTCCAATCTCGTTTCAGTTAACAAAAAACAAGGTACCATTCATGTCTCTACTGACTTCGTGACTTGAATTTGGAATGTTCCAAAGACAAATTTCCCACTCCATTCATTGCCCAGATCATTGATGCATGTGATGACCATGAAGTCTTTTCCTTCATGGATGGTATTTTTTGTTATAACCAAGTTCAAATCCGAAAAGAGGATCAGTACAAAACCGCTTTCATTACCCCCTAGGGCATGTTTGCACATTGTGTTATGTCGCTCGGCCTTAAAAATGCTGGAGCCACTTTTCAGTGGCCATGACCTTTTGCTTCCACGACATCATTCACATTATCTTGGTCTACCTAGACGACCTCACAACTCGATCTTGAAAGCGTTCTCAACATTTAGATGACTTACGACAAGTATTCCGCGATGTCACAAATACAACATCTACTTAAACCCCCTGAAGTGTGTGTTTTGTGTCCCAACTGGTTGCCTACTAGGATTGATCATGTCTCACAAAGGGATTGTTGTGGATCCTCTTAAGGTTCAAGCCATATTTAATCTTTCCCCGCCATGTACTCTGCGCCAATTGCAGAGCCTCCAAGTCAAGGCCAACTTCCTTCTCTGTTTTATTCCGGACTATGCGATCAAAGTCCATGGGTTCTTACGCTTGCTCTGTATCAACATCCCTTTTGTATGGGATGAGCATGTGCAAGGTGCTTTTGACACATTAAAAAAAGTTTTGACTTCTTCTTCATTGTTGTCTCCTCCCGACTTCACCAAGGAGTTTATCCTCTACGTGTCGGCATTTGAAAATGCTATAGCTAGAGTCTTGGTTCAAGAATATGATGCTAGTCAAGATCACGTGATTTATTACATAAGTTAGAAAATTTTCGGACCACCTTCACGTTAATCCCATGAAGAGAAGATGTCCCTCGTCGTCGTCTTTTGAGTACATAATTTATGTCGCTATATGTTAGAAAAAAGGACCGCAGATCAATAATAGTTATACAGTTAAATCATTAAACAATATGCAAAGCACATTGAACACATTACAGAGAGACACAGATATAACGTGGTTCACCTAAACAATGGGCTACATCCACACGAAAATTGCTAGTCCTTTTATTACCGTCTAGAAAGATGAACGGATACAACCTACAACAATACCATTGCACTTCCTCTTCATGCTCTCACAGTCTCTCTCACACAATCACAAATATTGTTTAAAATGCTACAATACAATACAATACCATCCACAACCGTATTACAATGCTTTTCCTTTATAGGGGAAATACCATGGGAAAATACTATGGTTAACCCATTACCATGGGTCCACAATACCCCAAAGTTGGGAACAAGTGTATAGTAAACCTAGGGTACAAACACAACTGAATAATATATTTGGATCTAGAAGATCAGTCTCCACAATCAACAACTATATTCTCTTGAGTTGAACTCGACTTGTGTCCGATTCCAACCCCATGTGTTATCTCTTGAGTCACTGCCTCATCCAAGGTCGCGTTGCCAATTGGATTGTCATTCTCTAAGAGTATGATCTGGAATTCGTTGCCCCAAAAAGTACCAAATATTTGGCATTAGCTTCCTTAATGGAAGAATTCCCTTAATCATCTACCTCACCACCTATTACAATCAATCTTCCTGACGAATTATTATTTGTCATCTCTATGGAAGACCCATGGTATGGGGGCATTCTCCTGTACTTATGCACATAGAAATTCATGCCCCATTTTAGCTGCAAATATTGTCGTTGCATCCAGCACCAAGATGATAGATATATCCTTATTGGTGATGTCTTGTACCGTCATGGTATCGATACCATATTGCGTCATTATCTCACCCACGATGAAACCAGAAAAGTCCTGAATGACTGTCACAGTGGAGCCTATGGTGGCCACCTCTTTGGTTTGGCCACCACCCAAAAGATCCTCCATGCCAGTTATTTTTGGCCCACCATCTTTTCTGATTGCATCCATGCAGTTAAACACTACCACAAATTCTATCTCTTTGCTACAAAATCAAGGACACCTCCCACACCGTTACATCTTGTCATCATAACCGGTCCCTTTTCAAAATGGGTGATTGACTTCATGACCTGTAATCCTCCCTTGGACGATAGCCATAAATACATCATTATGGCCGTTGATTATTTCACCAAATGGGTTGAGGCCATGCCTACGTTCAACTCTAAGGCTGATACTACGACACGATTCTTTTTTAACCACATCATCACTTGTTTCGATGTCCCCCAATAGTTAGTCTCAGAAAATGCTTCTCATTTTGACGACGCTGTTTGGACAGAGATTTCTTCCATGTTGAAGTTTGAACACTAGTATTCCTCTGCTTATTATCCTTAGGGAAATGGCTAAGTTGAGGTTGTCAACAAGATCCTCAAAACCATGCTCCAACGAATGGTAGGAAAACAAAAATACAACTGGCACCACTTTCTCTTTTACGCCCTATAGGCTTACCGGACATCAACAAAAACCACCACTGTTTAACCCCATTTCACTTAGTCCATGGTGTGGAATTGGTTCTTCCCATCGAATGCCAGATTTTGTCACTCTGCCTTGCCATCAAACTTCTACCTAATACCTCCCCATTAGAACAATGCCTACTTATGCTTGAACAAACCAATGAGGACCGTCATGCTTCTCTCCAGATGATCAAAGCGACCAAGACTCAGTCCAAGTCCCATTTTGATTCCCACGTCCATCCACGCACCTTTAGAGAGGGGGACCTCATCCTCATCTACAACCGAGCCAATGATAAGTTAGGAAAAAGGAATTTTGATTCCATGTGGTATGGCCCATATGTCATCCATCGATGTCTTGGAAAGGGGGCATACATCCTTGCTGACTCTGACAGACACCTCTTGAAGAATCCCTGCAATGGGATCTACCTCAAGAGGTTCTGTGCCTGAAGTTGCTTACCATGAGTACCTTTTTGTCATAGTTTTTCTTTTTTGTTTTGCATCATTCTTGCCACGAGTCTCACAGTTTGTTTCCTTGGTTGTTCCAGATGGATCCTACCTCACCTTGTTATGTTGGTTTCGCTGATGACGCAAGTAGATGGTCTACTAATATCGCCTCGGCTACGTGGGTCATTTACTCCCCGTCACATGAGTTGATCCATATCGATGGAATGTGTGTTGGTGTGGCTACCAACAACTAGGATGATTACGATGGTGTTGGTGGTCTCCTGACCACCTCCCTCCACTTGGTTATTCATCGCCTTGATGTCTTCCTAGACTCCTAGATGCTTGTCTCCCAGTTGAATAACTTCTACTGGGTACGTCATCCTTGCCTCTTTAGAAATTTCCTGTGCACTAGACACTTGGTTATAAATTTTGAATCCATTTCATTCATGCATGTTCCTAGAAGTCTCAATAGTGTAACATACCAAATGGATAATGACATTCTAGAATGGCACATTGATCATCGAATATAGGAAGTAAAATACATCATGTTGGAGACATTTACCACCATACACACTCATTTTTGGTCAATTTGGCCTAGTTAAACCACTATCCTAAGTTTTATTGACTTAATTGACATCAGAGGAGCACTAGATGACATCAGCATGAGCACACCCACTCCTACCTTCAGTCAAGGAGGCTAACTTAGCCTTCTCCTACATTTGGGGAGGCTAACTGGAACACTCCGGGGGTGATCCGAGTGTCATTAATGCTCCATATTGCTAACTGATGGTTACAATCAGTTAAACAAAGCAGTGAAGGTGCCTTCCTTCATTAAATTGATTATTTAATGAACTGGAGTCAACAGGGGCACCTCCAACCACTTCGGATGGTGAGTTACACTTCAGTTAACCTCATCGGGGTTCATTGGAGTCATTGATGCACTACCACTTGTTGGTTGGCTTACAGTGACATGTGTCTTATTTACTTTCAGTTAGACTCAGTCATTTATTGCACTCTGACTTCAGTTAGGGTTCAGTTGAGTCAATTAGGGTTTTGATCAGTGGTTAACTTGAGTGTTGACTGTGGCTTACATTCAGTTAAGCTATACTCAATCATTCAATTCGAATGACCTCCTTGGGAATTCTAATTTCTTTGTCATTCATGCTTGCATCATGATCATTATATTGTATTACTCATTCTTTATTGATTATACATAGCGACTACGCATTTTGCAGCACTATTACACCATTTTCATGACTTATTGTCTGAAATATCTTATGAGACTATGTTTTAGTCCCTATATTACTGTGACAGATTAATATGGTATCAGAGCTCACGGCGGGACGAAGCTCAGATCTCTCAAAAACAAGGTTTTTGACAGATCTTGCATGAAAATTGAGCAATAGCTCAAAAATATAGCACTACAGGCTTACCACTTAATACCCCAAGTAAGGAAAGTTGATCAAGCTTGTTTGATTGAATATGCTGGGTGTGATGAAAGCCTAAAATGTGTAAGCTGTCTGAACTTACAGTGCCCTTTTTGTTGTGATTTTCAGGTTTTTAATAGGTGAAAGCATTTGCTCCAGTAGATTCAAATGGCTTCTTCCGTAGAAATTTTGACTACGTTCAATTTCCACTCATGGAAAGGAGACATGGAGATCCAACTATGTGCTAGAGGACTCTATAGGGTCACTATGGACACTGAAGAAGAGCCTCCTTCTGTGACAGACAAAGCTAGATTCTTGAACAAGAAGGATGAAGCATTCGGATTCTTGCGCCTCTCTATTTCCCGAGATCTTCTTTGCCATCTTTCAGGATTGAAGACTCCAAAGGAAATTTGGGACAAATTGGAAACCCTGTATGGAAAGCAGGATGATTTGAGAGTTTACTAGCTCGAAAATGAAATGATGTCTCTCCAACCTTCCAATTTCGAGACCTTGAATGAATTTTCACAAAGTTCAATCACATTGTCTTACTGTTGAAGCAATGCAAAGTGGAGAAGGAGTATGATCAACTCATCCTCACCATACTCTCCAAACTTTGAGCTAATTATTCAGTTTTTGTCTCTACATTCCATGTGGGGAAGCTCACAACCCTTGGATGGAAGATGCCTACACTTAATGCCTTCATTGAGTCCCTAACAAGTGAACATGATAAGCTTGTCTATATGGGGATCATCAGATCCTCCCATGATCAAGCCCTCAATGTCTCAGGGCGTAAAAATTTGAAGGGGAAATAAAAGCAGTAGAAGAACCCAAAAATTGAAGCTCCTAAGCCTAAAGTTGAAAACTAGCAGCATGATGAGTCTTCTGGCTCAAAGAAGAATAAAGAAAAAGGGCATCATGGAAAGAAAAAAGTCAAGTGTTCATACTGCGGGAAGGGATTCCACCCTGAACATGCCTACATGAAGAAGAAGCTTGATGAAGCTACCTCTCTCCTTGTGAGAAATCACATCAATCTTCTGGAAATATTTCAGAGGAGAGATCAGCAAGATTGGGAACCATAGCATGAAAGAGGTCATGCCCTCATGGAAAGCACTTTGAAGTCCAAAGCACTTTTCATTGATTCTAGAGCTTTGAACCACATGATGGCTGAAAGAGACTCCTTCTCATCTTTGGAGATCGACAAATCCATCCCCATCCACAAGGGAGATGACTCCGCCATCATTTTAGAAGGACAAGGTATGGTTGATCTTGAGAATGGCTATTTTTCAAATGTTTTGTATGTACCGTCTTTGGCATCAAATATCCTTAGTGTCTATCAGATGACACATATAGGAGTGCCTAAGAGAGTATCTTTCATCTTGAATGATGTTGAGATAATGAAACTTGCATCCAGGAAACTTGTTGCTAAAGGCCTTGCAATCCATCATGCAAAAGCCTATGAGTTTTCCCACTTTGTGGCAGATGCAAAGCCCACCGCACTGCTAACTCATGGAAATGAAGTTAGTAGAGTGTGGCATGAGAGGTTTGGCCATCTAAATTTCAAATACTTTCAGCAATTATAGAAAAAATCCATGGTTGAATGCCTTCTGGTCATCAAGGCAACCACTCGAATTTGCAAGGGCTGTGTGGTTGGAAAGCACCCTGAGCACAAGTTCGATCGGGAGAAGGTAAACCGAGCTACATGCATCTTGGGGCTGATACATTCTGATATCAGTGGTCCCATGCCTATCACATCCATGAATGGATCAAGGTATATTTTGACTTTCATTGATGATTTTTCCAGGTACACATGGGTCTTCTTTCTCAAAAAGAAGTCTGAAGTATGTGAAAAATTCATTGAACTGAAGGCCTTGATCGAGAATGTCTCTGGAATAAAGATCAAGATATTGAGATATGATAATGGTAGGGAGTATGTCAGTAATTATTTTCTACACATATTGTCCCAAAGTGGTATTCAGGTCCAACATTCAATTCCCTACAGTCCCCAGCAGAACGGTGTAGCGGAAAGGAAGAATCGGTCTCTCAAGGAGATGACCACCTGTATGTTGGAATCAAAGAAGTTGGTTGTAAATTTGTGGGATGAATCCATGCATGCTGTAGTAT
Source organism: Pseudotsuga menziesii (assembly GCA_001517045.1). NCBI lineage: Eukaryota > Viridiplantae > Streptophyta > Pinopsida > Pinales > Pinaceae > Pseudotsuga > Pseudotsuga menziesii. The sequence continues at coordinate 18,243 of LPNX010308957.1, read as the reverse complement.
ACATTTAGAATAGAGTGTCACACTCATATGTGAAAGGGAATACCCCTTTCGAAGCATACTTCGAACACAAGCCGAATGTGTCGAACCTGTGGGTGTTTGGGTCCACTGCATGGGCCCGAATTCCACTTGATAAAAGGAGGGATTTGCAACCGCAAAGCATAGAATGCCTGTTTATTGGGTATCCTAATGAATCAAAAGGTTTCAAGCTGTTAGATATGAAAACAAAACAGATCATCATTGAGAGAAGTGACAAGTTCGATGAGCCTCTTCAAGAGGTGGAACTAGTGAAGGAGAAAACTGCTGAATTTCCTTCCTATTCTATTGAATATTTTGATGATAAAATTGGGGGTGATGACCCTGATTTGGATCCTCTAATTTTTGATATTAGTGTACAGAAAACATTAGATGCTGAATTAGAACCTTAAGTACAAAATCATCTCCCAACATGGGCCCGACAGACACTCTCCTCCGTAGGAGATAACATTGGAAATCCAAATGATCCAAGGAGAACCTGGTCTGATTTCCAAAGAGCAGGTATTGCACTCTCTTGCCCTGATAATTTGCTGTCAAAAAATTGTTATTTGATGATTAGTTCAGACCCAAAATCCTACTACAATGCTCAGAAGGATTCGATATGGCAAGTTGCCATGGATGAAGAGATGAATTCTCTTAAAAAAAACACTACTTGGGAGCTAGTTTCTCTTCCTCCGGGAAGGAAATTGGTTCAATGCAAGTGGGTGTTTCGGAACAAGGTTGCTACTGATGGAAGAACCTACAAATATAAGGCAATTCTGGTGGCAAGATTTTTCTCCTAGGTCCAAGGTGTGGACTACCATGATACTTTTGCACCGGTTGCAAAAATGGACTCCATCTGCCTAGTTTTGGAAATTTCAGCATCTAAGCACTGGGAAGTGCATCATATGGATGTTAAGTCAGCCTTTCTACATGGAGATATTCATGAGGAGATATACATGAATCGGCCTGAGGGATACATCTTTGATCCATCTTTGTTTTGCAAGTTAAAGGGTTAAAACAGGCCCCAAGAGAGTGGTATTCCAAGATGGATGCCTTCCTTCTCTTGCAAAACTTCCAAAGGTGTAGATTAGATCCAAATGTGTATATACAATAGTTTGATGGTCATTTGATTATTATTGTTTTATATGTTGATGACTTACTGATCACAGGTAGTGTTACCACCTAAGTTTTACTTAGTGTTTTTTTTCATCAAGTGAGCCTGGTGAACTGGACAAGGATAACTTGTTCGGACTTCAGAGAACCTTTAGTCTTGCTTCTGGGAAGCTTTGTTGTACTATATCACATGTTCATACCCCATGGGGGAATTGTAATAAATGTTCTAGCATGATAGTGTCTGTAAAAGACTCGGTCTCTTAGACTTTATTTGTCAATCCGATCATCCCAGGGTGTTTTTTCCCTTGGTTATTATTGGTTGTTGAATAAACGACTGATAATTTTTGAGTTTTTCACTCCATACCTCCAAAGTTGGGGTGGTAGGCTTGGCATTTAGGCCTATTGAGGTTATTAGAGTCTATGTGTCAATGTATAAACATGCTAGACATCATGGTCGAGTCATATGAACATGTCTAAGTCCCCCTAGGTTTTTTCAATTTTTCAATTTTTTAGTTTTTTCAGTGTTTTTTATTAAAATGTAATTTTCCAAAACTTAGGCTATTTTTTAATAGTTTAATTGGAAAAATTGATTTTGTAATAAAAGTGGGCCAAATAATCAGTTTCAGTCATGTAGGTGCTCATTTTCAAGCTAAGAGCACCATGTAAACCCATGGACCCACTATTTCCTAGTTTTGAGTGATTTTCCATCACTCAGGTCAGAAAGCCCCAAAAATCAATTATTGATGAATTTAATTAATAAATTGATGAATAATGGAGCAAATCCAAAATCATAGATCAGTGGATTCTCAGCCGATTTGATTGAAATCAGTCAGATCTGAAGCAGATTCATTGGATTTGACAAATCCTTGACTGAAGGAGGTGATCAAATTAGATCTAGAGTTGATATTTAGCATCCTTTATGGGGAATTTTTCCCTCCCTCTCTACTCCACACGTTTTTGGCTCATCTGGATGAGTTTTGGTGGATGCTTCAGTCAATAGGTTGAGGTGTCAGTCAGATCAGCCCCCTGATTGACAATTGCACTCAGTCAGACTTAGATCTGGCTCAGTTAGACAAAGACCAGGCATTGATGGACTCTCCATCAGCATATTTGGTCTATCTCCTTGGGATTTGCGCCCCCCCTGGGCTAGATCTCCTTGTTTTTGTATATATCCAAGCATAAGCCTCCTCTTACAAGAGTGAGAGCTGGACTGAAGGGCTTGCCATTGTAACTATGTATTGATCTTCATTTGTTGAAATAAAGAGAAGCTTTGGAGGCTCAATTGTGGAGTACCTTTCATGTGTGGATTGTCATTGTCATGCTGCATTCGAGGTGAAACTGCTATTTTTTCAATTTTTTGCACTGAACTATTGTCTGCCTTAATGGTTATTGAGATCATAGGGATAGATCATTGTAAGTAATCTTACTTACTTATATTTGCTGCATATGTTTGAATGAGTTAATACCTGTATGTTAAATAAGATTATTTGCATGCTGTATCATCCCCTTCTCATATGTATCTTCAGATTTGATAGTTCTGTTTGCAGGAGTTGTTTTGTAGTTTACAGGTTTTCCGTGACTGGAAGATCTATGGTTTAGGTTTGATTCCATTGATTTCCAGAAGATATTGCTAAGATAATGCCCCTTGGTGCTTCACTACCAAGTTTTCTCTGCAGATCTGCTTCAACAACAAGCACCTTTCTTCCCCTTTCTCTCCTTTAAAAATCTTAAATTTTCTTCAAATTGGTTACTTTCAAGGTTTCTTATTACTCTGATCTGTCTCATTAAGTAAAATACACTTATATCTACTTGATAAGATCCCTTCCAAAGTCTATATCTTAGTTTTGTTTTGCACATAAAGTTCAATTTTAAGAGATCTAGCTAAAAATTACCATATTTTCGCAAGCATTTTAGTGAAAATTCGTAGCTTGCTGTTAAGGTAGTTTCATTTGCTGCATGATAAAATTTAATATTCTGCAATAAAATTGCACATTTCATTGGCTTCCAAACATCAAGCCAAGATCCCAAGGATAGCTTGCTTTCCTTGGTTCCTTTTTCACCTGTTTAGCTAGTTTTAAGTTCATCTTTTTTTGAGTTAAGGTAGGCTGATCCAAAGGTACTATTAAAGTGTTTTTGGGCATATGTTATTCTAACATGCTCACTGGTTTTTAGCAGGTGTAACAGAAAACAAAGGAAGCTGCTGTTCGGAAGTGTCCTCAGGAGCGTTCAAATCCCCCCAGGGGTCTCCCATTTGACTAAAACCTTTGATTTTCGCACCTTGTAATCTCTTGATTTCAATCCATATAAGGATCAATAGGAATTATATCAGTTCTTTGATATTGTAACCACTATTAATAAAATTATTTTTTGAGTAGGCTCTTTCGAGTCCATTCCCCATCCCCCCCGGGGGGATTTGCATCGGTGTCCTTTTTGTTGCTTTTGCTCATTTATTTTTTCAAACTAGCATTGATCTAATCTGCAGGGTAGTATAATTTATCTTATTATTAATTTCATATTCCATACTTTATATTTCAAAGTAATATTAATACTTACCCCACGACTTCTCGATTGACCCGAAAGGGGAAAGAGATTCGTGGTAGGACTAATTAGAAAACTAGAATTGTGTATCTGTTTTCTTTTGATCATTTGTTTTCAGCTATTATAAAATTAACCCCTTCTCAATTCCCCGATTGAGATCCACTTGGATCGAAAGAGGTTCCTGGAGGGTTTTCTTTTAAACAAGAACACCCAGTTTAAAAACTTACTAAAATTGACAAGACTCCAGTGTGTATGCTCTGCACTTGGCTTCGGTTCGTCTGATCAGTCAAGCTGCATCAAAAGCACTTGGGTGACTAGTATAATTAGGACTCACTCTCCCCAACTGACAAACCATCAGGTGAAAATCCAACACCTAGATCAAACCTTTAGGGTGGCAAAATACCCAAAGAAAGCGAGAACTTCTGAAAAGTGACCTCGACACGCCAATCTCTGTCACACTGTAACGGGTGCATTATGAACAATAGCCCCAGAGACTCCATTTCAGCCCACATATTCCTTGTGGGTAGCCATGAAGGTTTAGTTTTGGACATACTCCAAGTACTCTCGGGTATATCTGGAGTCCCCCCTTCGCCTAATTTTAATCAACTCATACTTCAAATTTAACTTAAAACGTACCAAGAGGAAATCGCAAAACACTCACTCCAAGCACGCGCAAGTACATTGTTTCTATTTTTTGACTCCATTCTAAGGCACTGGTTATATTCTTGTTTTATATATATATTGTGTCTCAGCATTGTGCTTTCGTGTGTTCATCTTTTGTATATTACCATCTTTGATCATCTATAGTTAAATTGCAAACTCCTAAGTAACTCAATCAGTTTAACATCACAACACTAAGTAATTATCCTTAGTAACTTAATAGGGTCTACCCCCCTTGGCTCCGTTAGGAGTTGAGCCTAAACGGAGGAGTCAAGAACAAGGTGACAGCCTTGACTCGAGACTTTCCCCCAAGGACACACCGAGTGGCTTGAATATTTCTGCCATGTAACCCAGGTGTATGAAAGGCGGCAACATGTAGCATAGTTGCTTCTATTTCAGCCATCAAAATTGCTCTCCACAATGCATTTGAAATGAGAGATTTGGGGCTCTTAAAATAATTTTTGGGGATTGAAATTGAGAAAAATTGTGATGGGATAATGGTCACTCTGTCCAAATACATATCGGACCTTCTAGTCAAGTTTAACATGGCTGAATGTAGGCCTGCACCATTCCCTTTCCTTTCAGGGATCAACCTTGAAGATGGAAAAAACACACCTCCCATGGACTGCACTATTTATCAACAAATGATTGGTAGCTTGTTGTACTTGACACATTCTCGGCCTGATATCTGTTATGCCATGAATGATGTATCAAGATACATGTAGCAGCCCCATGATCTTCATTGGAAGGCAGCCAAGAGGATCATCCAGTATATTCAGGGAACCAGGACCTACGACATTCACTATGCTGCAGACTCCGAGCTAGAGCTGGTTAGATACACAGATTCTGATTGGGAGGGTGATTCTATTGATTAGAAGTCTACTTCTGGATATGTCTTCATGTTTGGTGGTGGCCCCATTTTCTGGTCTAGCAAAAAGCAGGCTGCCATAGCATTATCTTCAGTAGAGGCCGAGTATCGAGGATCGATGAATGCTTGCATCCAAGCAGTTTGGTTGCAAGGCATTCTTTCAGAGTTTGATCTTGGTAGTACTTTTTCCACTCTCCTATTTTGTGACAATCAAAGTGCTATTAAGATATCCATAGATTTAGTTACCAGGCAGAGGACCAAGCATGTAGAGATACACATGCACTATATCAGAGAGCTAGTGCATGACGGGACCATCATTATGCAATACTTCCTAACTGATGAGCAGATTGCAGATATCTTCACCAAGATATTTTTAGAAAAGACGTTCACTTACCTCCGTTCATTGTTGGGGGTGAGTCCATCAGGGTGATAAGACTACTTTCAGTGTTTAGCTTGAGGGGGGGTTTTTCCCACTGGGTTTTCCCTCTTTTCCTCACTTAGTTTGTTTTTGAGCATTGTTTGAGTTTCAGTATTGTACAGGGTGACCTATGGCCTTAGTTACTAGGGCCCTAGCATTTTTATGCATTTTATGTTGTCTACTCCTCTTGAGTATAGCTTAAGGGGGGTTGTTGGAGACATTTACCACCATACACACTCTTTTTGGTCAATTTGGTATATTTAAACCATTATCCTAAGTTTTATTGACTTAATTGACATCAGAGGAGCACTAGATGACATTAGTATGAGCTCACCCATGCCTACCTTCAGTCAAGGAGGCTAACTTAGCCTTCTCCTACATTCAGGGAGGTTAACTAGAGCACTCCGGGGTGATCTGAGTGTCATTAATGCCCAATATTGCTAACTGATGGTTACAATCAGTTAAACATAGTAGTGAAGGTGCCTTCCTTAATTAAATTGATTATTTATTGATTATTTAATAAACTGAAGTCAACAGGGGTGCCTCCAACCACTTCTGATGGTCAGTTACACTTTAGTTAACCTCATCGGGGTTCATTGGAGTCATTGATGCACTACCACTTATTGGTTGGCTTGCAGTGACATGTGTCTGAGCTACTTTCAGTTAGACTTAGTCATTTATTGCACTCTGACTTCAGTTAGGGCTCAATTGAGTCAATTAGGGTTTTGATCAGTGGTTAACTTGAGTGTTGACTATGGCTTAACATTCAGTTAAGCTAGACTCACTCATTCAATTTGAATGAAATCCTTGGGAATTCAAATTTCTTTGTCATTCATGCTTGCAGCATGATCATTGTATTGTATTACTCATTCTTTATTGATTATACAAAGTGGCTACTCATTTTGTAGCACTATTACACCATTTTCATGCCTTATTATCTGAAATCTCTTATGAGACTGTGTTTTAGTCCCTAGATTACTGTGATAGATTAATACATCATGCATAATCATATAGTCATGCATACATATGTCATATACATCATATAGGCATCATCATAATCATAAAAGAGACTCATAAAAAACCCATAAAAACACATAAAAAGGTGCATCCACATTCATATATTTATCATATCATAGTGTTCAGTACAAAATGAGAAGCTCCATAATCTTTCTCTATTGATCATACATATCGTACAAAAATCCCCATGCACCAATGTATTGGGGGAAGCATCACTAGCTACTAGTCTGATTCATCCTCCTTAGACTCAGTCTCCTCATCTAAGTCCTCCTCCATAGGCACATTACCTTGTGCCACTACTCTGACATACTAAGCAACAATTGCTATCCTCCTCATAAGGGATATACACTTTAGAGGATCCCTATAGCATGCATCGATCAATTCATCTTCAAGGTACTTCCATGTGTCGTCGGTGACCCCCTCCATTAAGCGTTCCACATCTAGTCGTAGTGAGTCTAGTGTATCACATCGATGTCTCCTATGTCTATGAGCAGGTGGATCTAGATCCTCCATCCTGCCCCTATGTCTCTGGTATCTTGCTGGAGGTCGTGGTCCCACATTTGCACATGCACACAGTATGTCATTAGTATCTATCAAAAACATGATCTAGATACCATTAAGATAGTACACTATATATGAATGCAACCAAAAAATCATCATGTATATGTACCATCAGGTCCCTAGACCTTCCCTAGAGGTTGAGGCATCTCCAGGTATCCCTGATAATCCATCCCATCATATGGATAGTCCTCTATGAGGACTGGAAGCTGCCGCCACTATGAAAAACTCTCTCAGGTGAAGAAGTGACCCACCAATCCACCTCCCTCTCTAATCATCATCTCACATCACCTCAGCATGCAAGGCTCGCAAGGTCCCCCCTCATGCACCACTAGATGCGGTCATAGTATAGGCAGTCGCTCAAAGAAAACTGATCACAAGAACAAGGGGAAACATAAATCCCCTCCCACTGAGCTAGCATGATATAGCCCATGCCAAACCACAGTTAAGTACATATGGTCTTGTTATCACTCCAGGAAACTCCTCTAGGTTGAAGCTCGAGGATGCCTGGTAACTTAAATGTTTTTATGGTTTTCTAAGTGGATGAATTCTGGTGACCTATAGGACCTCACACTCTCAAGACATGCATGAAACTCAATCAGGGATAAGGCTTCTAACTACCACTGTTTAGAGGTTTGATAATATGGTGCAGAGATGGAGAACTTATCATGCTGGCAGATTCATACATAAAACAGATATATATAAATGGCTAATTATAACAAGGAAAGTACTTATAATTCAAATCATCAATATGCCAATAGGATGACAGCTATCATACATCAATTAACCTGAATAAACCTGAATAACACATTCAAGCATAAGCACATAATAGATAAGAAATGGAAGTTGAACATATGATATCAAAAGAGCTTATATTAGGTCATGAGAAATATGAGAAGCTTGACAATAGTAATGGTCTACAAGTACCTGAAGTCAAACCCTTTCTTCAAAATAAGTCTTAGGATTTATAGCCTTTACAAAAAATTCAGATCCTGAAAAATTGGATCTGTTTTACTAAAAATAGATAAATTAATGTTTTTTGTCAAATTAGGTTAGAAACCCTAATTTAATTACTAGTCTATATAATGCTAACTCTTGTTTACTCATTGAACTTTTTGATGACCGCATTGAGCACTGAAGTATAGATTTAACCTGCCATCTGATAGATAAGCCACTATTGGAAAAAAATAGGTAGGGTTTGTGACCCTTTTCTCCATGGTTGTATCCTCAAAACTAGGACAAACCTCTCCCAATGGTGTTTTCCAACAAATTTCAGCTTTATATTTCCTCCTTGAAATAGTTGTACTCACCAAAACTGGTTCTACGTGCCCAAAACATATTTTTGCACCCTTTTTTGCTTTCGGTGGTTAAGGAGGCAGAATACTGGGTTTGTTAGCTGCCAAAAGCTTTGCTTTCGGTGGCTAATGAACAACTGCTGCATTCACCTAAGCCACCGAAATCTTTGTTTTATGAAAATTTTATTTAGCCTTTAAATTAGACATTTATAATTTGCTCCTATCCTTCTGGTACTTTTTCAACCTGCATAAGATTTGGAATGTCAGGAATATCATTGGCTACCTCCGAATTTTGAAGGCTAATAGCTGCCTCTGCTAGGGTTTCGAGTGCAAGGTGTGTTCTAGGGTTTGAATCTTTCTTCTACATTCTTGACCTTCTTATCATCCCGTAGAGCCCGAAGTTATCCTTCATCAATCTCATATTTCTTCAACCTGTATAACAGTAGCATCATGGGCTACCTCCAGATCCTGCAAGCTTGCTACTGCCTCTGCTAGGGTTTCCAGCACAAGATGTGTTTTAGGTTAGGGTTTGGATTTTCCTTCTAAGACCTCTAGTTCATGTATTTTCCCTAATAGCCGGTTGATTCTTCGGGACCTAGGTTTGATCTTTGAACTCTTCAAAATATGCAGAAAATTTTCATGGATTGATAGATGAGGTTGAAAATGCCACCTAGAGGACTGACAGGTCATCTTTTGCCCTAAAACTTTGGCCAAACTGCTGAAAACTAGGGCTCAGAGATGGATTTGTTCCTTCAAATATGTGACACTTGTGTATAAACCGAAAGAGGTTTTTGTATATTGTTTTTTTTGAGAAAAAACCTTTCTCAAATTTTTTGGAATTCATTTTAATTTTCCTAGGATCTGGATTTCAAAAAAATGTTTCAAACAGGAAATTCTGAGATCCGAAAATGAGGTCTTAGAGATGGATTCGATTCTCCTAATATGAAACACTTGTAGGAAAACTGAGAGAGGTTATTGTTCTATGACCTATTATAAACAAAAAAATCCAATATTTTTGCAAAATGATTCTCCAGTCGCTCATAATCTCCATTTAAAAAAATGCCTTTTCATAGTAAAACACCACTTTTGGTGGCTTGGAGCGCCCTAAAATTTCGGTCTTAGCTGCCGAAAGCAGGGATTTCAGTGGCTAATGAACTGTTGGTACATTCTCGTAAGCCACCGAAAGTCCCTTTTCAAAAAAATGTGATCAACAGGCTTTCAGTGGTTAACGTGGTCCTGAGCTGAAGCTATTAGTTGTCGAAAGTTGGCTTTTCGGTGGCTAATGAACTATTGAACAGTCCGCCTAAGCCACCAAAAGCTAAAATTTCTAATTTTCTTGAAAGAGCACCAGCTATTCAAACTTTTTTAATCACATATAAAATCTCATAATGCATCTTGAAATATTCATCCTATCAAAAATAAATTGTATGAGTGAACTTATCGAAAATAAATTTATTTTGGGACATAACATTTGGCTCCTACTTGGGGATGGGAACCTCCTTGTGAGGTCCTAAGAACCCAGAACAAAATGCCTTTCTTGAAAAAGAATAATTAAATATATCTTCTAGTGTTCCATTTGGCAGGGAGTCATTTGTCTTTTATAACTGATCTGCTGCAACCTGCCTGTAGCCCCCTTTGCTTTATTCATGAAAACAACTAAAAATGACCTAGCTGCTCATATTAAGAACTTATTTTTCTATATATTCCTACTCCTAATTCTAATAAGTAGATTCTTATTATCAAGTGACATCATGCTTCCAATGAAGCCATGTCAGAAGCTGCTCTGCTAAACTTATCCTTGATCTTGACCCGAAAAATAAATGAAACTCTAGCATGCAGCAATGTAGTTTCAAAGGGTGACAGAAACAAATATCATCTGAAAAAAATATATTGATATCTACGTTGCTTATAAGTTCCAGATAGTCAGCAAAAGGGTCATAAAAACCATAAAGGAATACCTCTCTATGCTGCTGTTCGAACTGAATGAAATGCTGCTGCTGGATTCTATCAGTGATCTCCATGTTAACTGTAGATTACTCAACCTCTGACTGGGAAGGATGAGTTATGCCTTGCTGTTCTGGACTTTCCAGGTCATCATCTTCCTCCTCATATCTGTTGCACTCTTCCTTTGTTTGCAAATTAGAAAACTGAGGGCTTCCTTTAGTATTTGATGTAGATCCAAATTTGTTACATGTTGTTCCTTCAATCTGCTCATTATCTTTCGGGTTTGCAAAGGGGACAAATTGATCTTCTTGACACCCTAAGTCAGCAGATGCATTTGGTACAAAGTAAAAAGCATCTATATTATGGTTAACATTATGAATCATTAGAGGAATTTTGGGGTCTAAAATGGGCCTCCTAAGGAAAATAATAAAATAATAGTTAAAATAATAAAATAATAGTTAAAATAATAAAATAATATTGATTAATTTTGGAGGAAGAAAGAAAAAAACTACTTTTTGTGTTCGTATTTTTGACATATTTCCCTGTGTTTTTACTCAAATTTCGATCGGGAGAGCTCATTGGATGCGGAATTTGATTCCGCATCCAACGAGTACCCACACCGCATACTTTTGATGGACCCCGCTACCCTAAAAGCAAGAAATACCTGAAAAAATATGATGATGACATCATCATCACATTTTTTCAGGTATTTCTTGTTTTTGGGGTAGCGGGGTCTATCAAAAGTATGCGGTGTGAGTANCAAGAAATACCTGAAAAAAATGTGATGATGATGTCATCATCACATTTTTTCAGGTATTTCTTGTTTTTGGGGTAGCGGGGTCCATCAAAAGTATGCAGTGTGAGTAATCGTTGGATGCGGAATCAAATTCCGCATCCAACGAGCTCTCCCGATTGAAATTTGAGTAAAAACACAATGAGATATGTCGAAAATACGAACAAAAAAAGTAGTTTTTTTTAATGACAAATATGTCAATTCAACCATTATGGTTGACTTATTTTATTGAAATTCTATTGGATCTTGAATTCCAACTCACAAAAACTTATTTTGGCACGTTTTCTAATAAGGCCCATTTTAGACCCCAAATTTCCTCTAATGATCATTAATATCTCAATCATAATGAGAGGTGTCCCCTATTGAAGCATACTCTTCATAGCTATCATTAACCACAACATGCATATGTCTTTAATCATATCTTTGCTGAAAAGTAGAACTAAAATAAATTCTAGAAGTGGACAAATCCTCACAAAACTTAAAATCTTCTTCTCTATTTACCTTTTCATCCTCAGAATGCAACTTATATTCTTCACAACAATTATCAAATGCAAAGTCATCTGAATAGTACCTTTTACAATGCTTAGTGAATGCTTTGTGAAAATCCTTCAATGATGAAATACTGGAAGGAGGTAAAGAAAAATACCACTGACATGCATCACCATATAATGAATACATGAACATATTCATGCTGCTGATCTAATAGATCCACGCGTTCGTGAAACTTGAGGAGGTGTTCTGTAGGATTTTCTTCTTCCTCCTCTTTGAAGACCGATAGAAAATGTCCCCATTCAGACATATCAGGTACTGGATGTGGGAAACCAGGAACTAAAGAGAAGTCAAGAGGTGCAAACCTCTGAGCCAACAGAGTAGCAAATGCTTTTGACATCTTAATATTTTGGAGTCTCCACTTAGTTCGTCCTTCATGGAGTCGCCAGGGATGAGATCTTCACAAGCAACAGTGCTTGAAGAGTCCTCAACCCTAAAATTTTCTGATGTATTTATAAATTCTTAAGATAATGTTTTAGCAGAAGAAATAATAGCAGAAATATATCTTGAAATACCTGATGTAGCTTCCTTTGTAACTCTGGAGGTCCGCCTTAGTGAAGCCCTAGCTCTTCTTAGGATCTCTTCTGGATCTGAAATAGGTGTTACTGGTGGCCCTTTATTGTTCTCTCTAGTACTTGGTCTTCTTGAAGCCACCTTATTCCAATGGAGTCACCAGATAGATGATTACAACCAAGATAGTGTCTATACTTTATCTATCATCAAAGTAAGATCTATGTCATATCCCAAGGAAGCTGAGATTCAATCTCCTCTCCATGGCAACGACGCCAATTTGTTATCACCCCAGGAAACTCCTCTAGGTTGTAGCTCGAGGATGCCTGGTAACTTAAATGTTTTTATAGTTTTCTAAGTGGATCAAGTCAGGTGACCTACAGGACCTCACACTCTCAAGACGTGCATGAAACTCAATTAGGGATAAGGCTTCTAACTACCACTGTTTAGAGGTTTGATAATATGGTGTAGAGATGGAGAACTTATCGTGCTGGTAGATTCATACATAAAATAGATATATATAAATGGCTAATCATAATAAGGAAAGTAATTATAATTCAAATCATCAATATGCCAATAGGATGACAGCTATCAGACATCAATTAACCTGAATAAACCTGAATAACACATTCAAGCATAAGCACAGAATAGACAAGAAATGAAAGCTGACCATATGATAGCAAAAGAGCTTATATTAGGTCATGAGCAATATGAGAAGATTGAAAATAGTAATGGTATACAAGTCCCTGAAGTTGAACCCTTTCTTCAAAATAAGTCTTAGGATTTATAGCCTTTACAAAAATATTCAGATCCTGAAAAATTGGATCTGTTTTACTAAAAATAGATAAAATTAATGTTTTTGCAAAATTAGGTCAGAAACCCTAATTTAACTACTAGTGTATCTAATGCTAATTCTTGTTTACTCATTGAACTTTTTGATGACTACAGTGAGCACTAAAGTATAGATTTAACCTGTCATATGATAGATAAGCCACTACTGGTAAAAAATATAGGTAGGGTTTGTGACCCTTTTCTCCATGGTTGTATCCTCAAAACTAGAATAGACCTCTCCCAATAATGTTTTCCAACAAATTTCAGCTTTATATTTCATCCTTGAGGTAGTTGCACTTGCCAAAAATGGTTCTGAGTGCCCAAAACATAATTTTGCTCCATTTTTTTCTTTCGTTGGTTAAGGAAGCATAATTTTGGGTCTGTTAGCTGCAGAAAGCTCTGCTTTTGCTGGCTAATGAACAACTGCTGTGTTCGCCTAAGCCACCGAAAACTCTGTTTTGCTACAAAATTTTATTTAGCCTTTAAATTAGACATTTACACTTTACTCCTGTCCTTCTATTACTTTTTCAACGTGCATAATATTTGGAATATCAGCAATATCATGGGCTACCTCTGGATTCTAAAGGCTAATAGCTGCGTCTGCTAGGGTTTCGAGTGCAAGGTGTGTTCTAGCGATTGAATCTTTCTTCTGCATCATTGACCTTGTTATCATCCTGTAGAGCCTGGGGTTATCCTTCATCAATCTCATATTTCTTCAACCTGTATAACAGCAGCATCATGGGCTACCTCTGGATCCTGCAAGCTTGCTACTGCCTCTGCTAGGGTTTCCAGTGCAAGATTTGTTTTAGGTTAGGGTTTGGATTTTCTTTCTAAGACCTCTAGTTCATGTATTTTCCCTAATAGCCGGTTGATTCTCTGGGACCTAGGTTTGATCTTTGAACTCTTCAAAATCTGCAGAAAATCATCATGGACTGATAGATGAGGTCGAAAATGCCACTTGGAGGAATGACAGGTCATCTTTTGCCCTAAAACTTTGGCCAAACTGCTGAAAAATGGGGCTCAGAAATGGATTTGGTCCTTCAAATATGTGACACTTGTGTATAAACCAAAAGAGGTTTTTGTATATTGTTTTTTTTCTGAGAAAAAACCTCTCTCAGTTTTTTGGAATTTGTTTTAATTTTCCCGATATCTGGATTTCAAATAAATGTGTCAAATAGGAAATTTTGAGATCCGAAAATGAGGTCTCAGAGATGGATTCGATTCTCCCAATATGAAACATCTGTAGGAAAACTGAGAGAGGTTATTATTCTATGACCTGTTATAAACAAAAAAAATCCAATATTTTTGCAAAATGATTCTCCAGTCGCTCATAATCGCCATTTAAAAAAATTCCTTTTCACAGTAAAACACCACTTTCGGTGGCTTGGAGCGCCCTAAAATTTTGGTCTTTGCTGCTGAAAGCAGGGATTTCAGTGGCTAATGAACCATTGGTACATTCTCCTAAGCCACTGAAAGTCCCTTTTCAAAAAAATGTGATCAACAAGCTTTCAGTGGTTAACGTGGTCCTGAGCTGAAGCAATTAGTTACTGAAAGCTGGCTTTTTGGTGGATAATGAACTATTGCACAGTCCGTCTAAGCCACCAAAAGCTAAAATTTCTAATTTTATTGAAAGAGAACCAGCTATTCAAACTTTTTTAATCACATATAAAATCTCATAATGCATCTTGAAATCTTCATCCTATCAAAAATAAATTGTATGAGTGAATTTATCGAAAATAAATTTATTTTGGGACATAACATCTGGCTCCTACTCGGGGATGGGAAACTCCCTATGAGGTCCCAAGAAACCCAGTCCAAAATTCCTTTCCTGAAAAAGAATAATTAAAGCTATCTTCTAGTGTTCCATTTGGAACGGAGTCATTTGTCTTTTATAACTGATCCGCTGCAACCTGCTTGTAGCCTCCTTTGCTTTATTCATGAAAACAACTAAAAATGACCTAGCTGCTCAAATTAAGAGATTATTTTTCTATCTATACCTACTCCTAATTCTAATCAGTAGAGTCTTCTTCTCAAGTGACATCATGCCTCCAATGAAGCCATGTTAGAAGCTGCTCTGCTAAACTTATCCTTGATCTTGACCCGGAAAATAAATGAAACCCTAGCATGCAACAATGTAGTTTCAAAGGGTGACGGAAACAACTATCATCCGAAGAAAATATATTGATATCTACTCTCCGTATAAGTTCCAGATAGTTAGCAACAGGGCCATAAAAACCATAAAGGAATACCTCTCTATGCTGCTGGTCCAATTGAATGAAATGCTGCTGCTGGCTTCTTTCAGTGATCTCCACGTTAACTATAGATTGCTCAACCTCTCACTGGGAAGGATGAGTTATGCCCCGCTGTTCTAGAATTTCCAGGTCATCATATTCCTCCTCATATCTGTTGCACTATTCGTTTGTCTGCAAATTAGAAAACTGAGGGCTTCCTTTAGTATTTGATGCAGACCCAAATTTGTTACATGTTGTTCCTTCAATCTGCTCATTATCTTTCAGGTTTTCAAAGGGGACAAATTGATATTCTTGACACCCTAAGTCAGCAAATGCATTTGGTACAAAGTAAAAAGCATCTATATTATGGTTAACATTCTGAAGATCATTAATATCCTGATCACAATGAGAGGTGTCCCCTATTGCAGCATACTCTTGATAGCTATCATTAACCACAACATGCATATGTCTCTGATCATCTCTTTGCTGAAAAGTAGAACTAAAATAAATTCCAGAAGTGGACAAATCCTCACAAAACTCAAAATATTCTTCTCTATTTAACTTTTCATCCTCAGAATGCAACTTATATTCTTCACAACAATTATCAAATGCAAACTCATCTGAATAGTACCTTTTACAATGCTTAGTGAATGCTTTGTGAAAATCCTTCAATGATGAAATACTGGAAGGAGGTAAAGAAAAATACCACCGACATGCATCACCATATAATGAATACATGAACATATTCAGGCAATTGATCTAATAGATACATGGATTCATGAAACTTGAGGAGGTGTTCTGCAGGATTTTCTTCTTCCTCCTCTTTGAAGACCGATAGAAAATGTCCCCATTCAGACATATCAGGTACTGGATGTGGGAAACCAGGAACTAAAGAGAAGTCAAGAGGTGAAAACTTCTAAGCCAACAGAGCAGCAAATGCTTTTGACATCTTAATATTTTGGAGTATCCACTTAGTTCATCCTTCATGGAGTCGCCAGGGATGAGATCTTCACAATCAACAGTGCTTGAAGAGTCCTCAACCCTAAATTTTTTTGATGTATTTATAAATTATTAAGATAATGTTTCAGCAGAAGAAATAATAGCAGAAATATATCTTGAAATACCTAATGTAGCTTCCTTTGTAACTTTGGAGGTCTGCCTTAGTGAAGCACTAGCTCTTCTTAGGATCTCTTCTGGATCTGAAACAGGTGTTACTGGTGGCCCTTTATTGTTCTCTCTAGTAATTGGTCTTCTTGAAGCCACCTTATTCCAATGGAGTCGCCAGATAGATGATTACAACCAAAATAGTGTCTAGACTTTGTCTATCATCAAAGTAAGATCTATGTCATGTCCCAAGGAAGCCGAGCTTCAATCTCCTCTCCACGACAACGGTACCAATTTGTTACCACTCCAGGAAACCCCTCTAGGTTGCAGCTCGAGGATGCCTGGTAACTTAAATTTTTTTATAGTTTTCTAAGTGGGTCAAGTCAGGTTACCTACAGGACCTCACACTCTCAAGAAGTGCATGAAACTCAATCAGGGATAAGGCTTCTAAGTACCACTGTTCAGAGGTTTGATAATATGGTGCAGAGATTGAGAACTTATCATGCTGGCAGATTCATACATAAAACAGATATATATAAATGGCTAATCATAACAAGGAAAGTAATTATAATTCAAATCATCAATATGCCAATAGGATGACAACTATCAGACATCAATTAACCTGAATAAACCTGAATAACACATTCAAGCATAAGCACATAATAGACAAGAAATGGAAGCTGAACATATGATAGCAAAAGAGCTTATATTAGGTCATGAGCAATATGAGAAGCTTGACAATAGTAATGGAATACAAGTACCCGAAGTTGAACCCTTTCTTCAAAATAAGTCTTAGGCTTTATAGCCTTTAGAAAAATATCCAGATCCTGAAAAATTGGATCTGTTTTACTAAAAATAGATAAAATTAATGTTTTTGCAAAATTAGGTCAGAAACCCTAATTTAACTACTAGTCTATCTAATGCTAACTCTTGTTTACTCATTGGACTTTTTGATGACTACAGTGAGCACTGAAGTATAGATTTAACCTGTCATATGATAGATAAGCCACTATTGGTAAAAAATAGGTAGGGATTGTGACCCTTTTCTCCATGGTTGTATCCTCAAAACTAGAACATGCCTCTCCCAATAATGTTTTCCAACAAATTTCAGCTTTATATTTCATCCTTGGGGTAGTTTCACTCGCAAAAATGGTTCTACGTGCCCAAGACATATTTTTGCACCCTTTTCTACTTTCACTGGTGTTGGCCTGATTTTATGAATCAGAGTCAATAAGGAGATTTTGTCCACACAATCAGCTTAGAGCAGCGTCCGGTGTGTTTGGTTTAACAAAACCTCGCAGGTTGTGGTCTTGCTACCAGCTAGTTTGTCTCTTAAGGAGAACTTAAAACCAGCAAAATCTAACCTAATCAAATCCTATTCTACCTAAATACCTAAAACGTCCTAAGTTTGCTTTCTTAAGGAAAGACTCTGATTTTTTGGGAAGTTTTCTAAATATGAAAACTTACTTAAAGTATATAGAATGATTTAACAGTGCTAATTTATAAAATAATAAAATAAATTTAAAACTAACTAATCTATCTATCCTAATTAATCCTATCTCAGCTGAGAGCAAGTTTGAAACTATATTAATTATTAATCAATAACAGAACACTAAAGTGTGATCTAAACAGACATATTTAAATCATAACAAAAGTTACTCTGTTAAGTAGAAATGAAACTTAACTAATAAACAAACAGCCAACTTTCAATTCCTAAAGACTGATCAATAATTAATTATCAAGACAGTCATTTGAATTAGGAATAATGTTTGTTTAAAATTCACTGTTAACATACAAAT